>JANHGN010024718.1:0-13248 GCA_024605025.1 Megaceryle maxima
ACTTTTTTTTTTTTTTTTTTTTTTAAGTCCCTGTATCAGCAGGAGTGGGGAGGAGTGAGCAAGTGGCTACCCAGTGCTTAGTTTCCAGCTGGGGTTAAACCATGACAGAAGTAAAAGCTTTAAAAACACATACTACCTAATTATTCCTTGAATTAATATACATGGATGCTTTGGAAGTTGAGGAACAGAGCAAATACTAAAGAGAATTCAATCTACACTATGGAAATAATTTTAAATTCGTATTCAACTAGATATCATTAAATGAAAGCTAAAAGAAATTACTGTACTGTGAAGAGCATTATCACATATATCTTTGATTTTTTTCTACAAGCAAACTAAATCTAGGTTCAATGGCACCTTTTAGTTTTTAAGAAATTTCTCTGTCCTTATTACTGTTGATTTGCTCTAAATTATTTTCTAGGGGGGAATGAAAGAAGCATCAATGGAACATAGTGAAATTTTATAAAAAAATGTTTAGGGTGTTACTCTGTAGAAATAGTAATGATGAGGGAAATACCTTGCCCAGCTCTTTAATTCAAAAAGTTGTTTCAGAAAAAAAAAAAAGAGCAAAAGCTCATTTTTTTTTCATTTTCCAGTCATGATTAAGAAAATGCACCTACTAAAATTGTCAGTTGCCTCATGCAATTAGAGTGGATAAAGATGCAATGTTATTTATATCTTCTTAAATGTTAAAGGCTTGGTGTTATCTCCTATATTTTCCATACACATGAATGACAATAGGAGAAAATTACATTGAGTTTAATTTCCAAATCCAGTTTTACCACCTGGGCCTCATTAAGAATTATGTGACAACTGACTTCAAAGTCAGTAAATATGATTCTTATGCCAGAATGTAATTTTTGTACTTCATTCGGTATTTCAGACAACATGCATCCAACTTGGACAGCATTGTCTTACTTGTTTCTTAAAGGTTGTGCATTATAATAAAACAAACAACCCCCCCACACACCAGAATATAGTTTACTACATTCAGCTAGATGTGATGGAGCAAAAAAATAAAAGATTTTTAAATATATTACTCTTTCAATGTCTAATTTCTTGGGGTATTTGAGCACACACAAAGATGACTATCCTTTACAGCAATCACTCTGGCAAGCCTGCAAACCAAGAGGCACAAACCAGAGCAATTGAGATCAGGCCTGCATGCTTTCCAGGGCTGACCAGAGGGAGCATTAGAAAGGTCTTAGCTCATTAGAAAGTTTCCTGGACCTTAGACCGGTTTGGCACTTTTTTACAGTGTTAAGCAAGAATTACTGAAGAGCCTACTTGAAATCAATATGTCATTTGATATTTTTTCTGAGTACTAGAAAGCATTTCCTGTGTCTCCTGGGTGTAAGTAAATAGCTGTTCCTTGAGGTATTCAGAGGCTTATGGATGACATTATTCTTAATGCTGTCTGTCTCTGGGACACTAATAACAGAAAAAAACATTAGCATCTATGCACAACATGTTCATGGAAATTCATATTCTATTACTGTTTGTCTTAATTTCTTTAAAAAATGATGTTTACAGAGACTGGTGTATTACCTTATTGGACTTGAGGCTGAATCAGGATCCCGCGCCATTACCGTTCCTATTATTGTCCCCAACTCAATATCTTCATGCACCTCAAAAAGGTAAGAAGATCTGCTGAAGATGGGAGGTTCATCTACATCTTCTACAGAGATTTTCACAATAGTTGTGTCTTTGAAAGGACCAAGATAATAGAAGCGTGGATCCACATGGGTATTCTCAGCTTCTACTTTCAAGGTATAAAGTCGTCTTGTCTCATAGTCCAGAGGCTAAAATGAAAACGATAAAATTTATTAAATTACATTATATATTGACAGATGTTAAACTATATACATAGGGAAACTGAAGAGGACTCAAGACTTGTCAGATCTTGCCTTTTGTTGGGGGATCCCCAATAGAGTTCAGTTTTTCGGAAGTTTCTCTTCTTAAATATTGTTTGAATTATCATACACCAATGGCAAAAAGATTTTGAGTGAAAATTTCCCAATCATTTAGTGTATTTTGCAGATGTTTCACAAGAATGTCAATTTGCAACAATCATATAAGCATCTGAAATACTTGAAATACAGACTTGAATTACTGACATTTCATAACAAGGAACATAATACTAATATTTATCAGGAGTACTACAAATTCTTGGATACTCAAAATAGCATGAATTATTGTCAAACTTATTGTCAAACAAATGTAGCTGGCCTTAAATATAAGTAATGTTTTAGGTTTCTTTTATG
Source organism: Megaceryle maxima (assembly GCA_024605025.1). Lineage (NCBI taxonomy): Eukaryota > Metazoa > Chordata > Aves > Coraciiformes > Cerylidae > Megaceryle > Megaceryle maxima. The sequence goes on from JANHGN010024718.1 coordinate 2,265, forward strand.
GAGGTGGTGTGTGTCAAAGTTCTCTGCCTCTAGAGAAACAGTAAGAGCTTAATCTTATTCCCTTTCATTTAATTTAATGAATCCAACATCAGATTTTTTTTTTTTTTTCAAAATAGATTTGACATTTTTGTCAGCAATTTCATTTAAAATGTAAGGAGGAAAAGTTCAGGTTATAATTAGAAACCATTTTGAATAGAAAAGAACCTCTATTCCTTCAAATTTTTCTAACTGCCATAGGTGAAAAGTGTTAACTAATTAATGATACTGAGGAAATGAGCAAGCTGAGAATTTACCTTTCTGACACAAAGACTTCATTAATTCCCTCAAAATCTTGGACAGATATCAAACTGGTGGTTTTCATTCATCCAAATGGGTGGTAAAGACTTGCTTTTTCTGCCTAACTGCTTTCAAATATGAATTGATGTTCATGAAAGATAACAGAGTGACAGCCCAGAAATTTAAACGTGCAGAAAGATGCAGTCTAGTGAAAACAAAAAAGACATTCCCACTGACCCAAAGTTGTTTTAAAAGAAGTAGAGCAGAAGGGAGAATATCTATGAAAATAATTGAGAAATGCAACGCAGTGCTATTATTTAGCCTAGATCTCAGACTATTGCTATGTCTATAAAATGTTAAATGATGCTGGATTCAAGCCTAGAGGCAAAGAAGCCATATTAGTTCTGCTTTATACTAATTAGCTGGCTTAATTTGCCAGAACTTGCGCTACGCAGATCTAGCTAACTTGCTACTAGTAAATTCACATCCAGTTTGGACATCTCTTCAGGCCACACTGCAACACATGGATTGTACAGTTATTCCAGCATATCACCAGTAATGAACAAAGCTGTTGCCCAGATATATGAAATTGTGACAAAGCAATTATTTTGTCTGTGAGAACTTGTATAGAAAAACCTGTACAGAAAAAGTTCTTTTGCAGACTACTTTTTCAAGAACCTATTGATTTAACATAATAGCAATCTATCTGAAAAATATGAAACAAGCTAGAAAGGACCATCTCAAGAGAAACCTTCACAAAGCTCTAGGAAAAGGAAAAATATTGGGCCCCAATATTTCCTTTCTTATTCCTTCCCAAATGAACTACAATGCTGACAGTGAACATAGAAAAACATAGATATTAAAAAAGAACACATTGATCTTTGCAGAACCTTCCTCTTTCTTGGTTGCTGTTATCAAGAGATGTGGAGTTAAATTTATAGTAGTATTCAATTTGTTATTCTGCGCTTAAGGGGATTTGTTTTAAAAGCTAATATAAACAGTGCTTTATGTTAGAAATGCTACCTAAAATCTTTAGAAGCACATCTCAAAATCTCAAAGACAATGACTGAGAGACTGCTAGAAAGGAACTGTTGAGAAGCAGAGGCATGGCATTTCTAACTGTGAGATCTTGCTCATCTGAAAGCACTCTGACATGCAAGACAGAGTAGAACTAAAGCTCATTCTGAATCAAGGACATCATCATTATTTCCTGCTCTTGTGTTGACCAGCTGACATGCTGGAAACAGGCACAAAACAATATAGCTTGCAACTCAGGTTCTGTGAGTGTGTTTATGTTCTGACATACACTTCCTCTAACTTGATAAGAATCTCCTAGATAAGGAGAACCTGTGTCTCTCCTTAGTGAGTGAACTGTGTATTGCTTGCTGAAGAAAACAGGTTACATGAATACTGAAGAAGTCTGTACTGAAAATCACAGAGATGAGTACTAGCACATTTGGGTTGGTCCATTTTTTACCTACTTAACTGGCAATACTGCTTTAAACATATGTTGCTTCTCAGATAGTAACATTGTATTATTTCCAGTTCATCTTAAAAGGAAATAGTACCTTTCAGTCGCTTACGGAAATGTTAAGAAGTTAGAACATGTGATCACATAAAAAAATTATTAAAAAAAAAATCACCAAAATCATTTAGTGAAAGTTGTTAATAGACACCTTTCGCACAGTTATGATGCCTTCTTGTGTGTCCTTCTGTGTCACAATATCAAACATATCTGTCCCATCACCATCTATAATTCTGTACTCTACTTCTGCATTTTTTCCTGTGTCTGCATCTGTGGCTTTGACGCTGCCAATGGCTGTCCCAACTGGGGAGGACTCGGGAATGCGGAGGTGGATGGTACCTGTCAAAGAGACAAAGCCACTCAGGAGCCTCACAAACCATTACACATGCATTAAGTCACATTGTATCACAGAGTAGCTGATTACATGGTTTTGTGTGTCTTTTATTCTAGAGAAATTGCCATTTATTCTGGGTAAAACGTGAGGCAGAGAACTATGCAGAGGAAAACTTTGGGTAGAAGATTGAAACCAAAATAATAGAAAAGGAAATCAGTAGAAAAATAGGATTGAAAAGGACATCTATTCTCCTGTCTCAAAGAACTATGTCTGTACTTGTCTATGTCGCTTCTGAAACATCATCTAGAAAGACTGCTCTGGGTTCTTTTCAAGCTTCACTGCTTTTTCCCCTTTAGTATCTATGGTGAATCTTTGAGATACATTTTACATCTATTTTGTCATGAAAGTAGTACAAAAACCAGAATCATCTGACTTCATTGTCCAATTCTAAGCAGCAGAGTGACACTTCAGCTTTCAAAATTAGTCAGATCAAATATTACATAAATCTGAATAACCTCTTAATGCAGGGATAGGGTTTTTTTATTCTACAAAGCAGAAGGTGTGCCTATACCTGTTAAAGCAGTCATTTCATATTTAAGTAAGGCCTATGAATGATGTAATGTTGATTGCATGCTACTTTTCCTAGCTCAATTGTATCCCTTTATTGTGGTGTCATGCAGCTGATAAAAACCATAGGAATAAAACTGTTAACATTCAGACATGCTGCAATAAATTGAAATAAATATCTTACCATACATTTTCATATTCTGTGTCCTAGACTTACTGCGAAAACTGTAAATTACGGTTAAGATTTTTGGACCCATCTGTCAGAACATACAGTAGTAAAACGTGGGACGTACAATGCACAATGAAGAATACTCAGAGAAAGATTTTAAAATTAATACAGATGCAGCTGTCATTCCAAAGATGAAAGTTAATTCATCAAAGCTCTACGGAAAAACATTTTCTTCTCTGCCCTTAGTTAAGTGGTCCAAGATTTTCTGTTTTACTTAAAGACTTTCTAAAGTAAATGAAGTGAATTAGAAAGATATTACAGTATAATAGTAACACAGAAGTGGAAGTGGTAAAGGGCAGCAACCACAACAGGAAGAAGTTGAAGAGGCTACCCAAAAGGCAGCACATATACACTTCGTTGCAAATAAGAAGCATGGAAAAGTCCATAAAAGGAGTTGTTAGTTTTGTGTAATCAGGAAGAACAGTGATGAGGCAAGTACAGGAATGGCATTAGCAACATGTTTTTACCATATCTTCAGGAAAGCACAGATGAATTGTGAGGATTATCAGTGTCATTTAATAGAAGATATCACAAGCCAGCTACAGAGTGACAAGGGAACTGGTTTTTGGTTTGGGGAATATTCACTGAAAAAAAGCCCTGTTATTCAATGGACATTTGAGACTTTCATTCTACAGAATTAGTTTTTTTCTGTTCCATTATGTTCCATATGTTATAGCTTGTAAAAAATAAAAATAATTTTTAAAAAAATTAACATGAAGTTTCTAAATGTTGAATGAAAAATATTGAAATTTAACTTCTTCATATAATTTTACAGTTTTTGATATGAAACTGATATACAGCAGCGAAATTAGTACTTTATGGTCATATACACTCCAGTTTCTATTTATTTTTGCTCATTTACATTTTGCTATTTCAGTTGAGTGACTTATCTTGCATTTGCTCTGACACGTTCATTACCTTTCTCTAATACCTAAATCTGTGTACTTTGCTATGTTAGTATATAATCTCTCTGTAATCGCCTAATGGTTAAAACAGAACAAAACAAAAAACAACCCAGCAGAAGAAAAAATAGCCTCTTCCCCCATTTAGTATTTATTCAGTACTATGTAAGACTAGGGTGAAAGACTATTTTTTTCCCCAATTAATAATTGTATGCTATAATTAGTTTTATGGTGTGTCAACTATTCCCAACATTTTTTTTCTGGAGTGTTTAAAACTATGTCCCCAAGCTATGCCTTGGGGATGCTACTTTGACTTTCACTGCAATACTCAACTCATTTAGTCTACAAAGTGGTAAAACCTCATGTCTTGAATTGCTAATAAAGTAGTGGAAATAGAGAGTGAAAATAACTAGAAACCCATTATCTGAATGATATTTTTATGTCTAACTTATCCAATTATATAAATCTCCACCATAGTTTGAGATACTTTATTTTTTGTCGCTGAAGACATTCAATGCATTTGACTAAGTATGACATGCAGTGCAGCCTTAGATGCTGTATCAGAACAAAAACTGCGCCAAATTGGAATTATTCTTGCAAAACTCTCCAGTTAACCCTTCTTTTTCTCACTTCTCTTCTTTGTTTAGGAGAGAAATTTACTGTTTGTATTTACTCCAGTGAGATTCTTTCTTTTGTCTGTCAGGAATAAAAATGAGGATCAAGGAAGGGAAAAGCTTTTCCATATACTAAGGAGAGAGGAATTCATCTGGAAGGTTAAAGTCTAGATACTTATATCTGGAAATGCTTTAGTCAGTCACAATGAATGGAAAAGCAATCTTATTAATGCTTACCCTTCTTGAAAATTCCTTTTGAAAAGGCACATAATGTAAAGGTAGATATTTTTATAGAGGAATACAGGCTATGGTTTCACAGAAGACATGGGCTGCTGTAACTCAGATGCACTGAGATTCAATCACACTCAGGCTCCTAAGTCCATAAACCACTATTTCCATTTATTATTGGTCAACATCAGCCCTTACATCTGTGAGCACTTGGAAATATTACAGATGAAACAGAGATTTGACATCTGTGGTCTTGAATGGCCTTCCTGTGCAGAATCTTGATAACATTTTAAATTTAATCATGTTTTCTAAGAACAGCTGCTTCTACCTATATAGTTTACAGGAGGTCTTTAAAAGGAGAAAAATATTCTGAAGACTCCTTGATCTTCAATATAAATAAAAGAGATTAACATCTCTTTTGTTTGTTTCTTTATTTTGAGAAAGTATGATAAAGTAAAATATGTAGAATTTTCCACAATTCTGAGTTTCTTGTGGGAGAAGATTAATCTGTTATGAAGCATTTTATTGAAACATGTAGCTGTAATATGCTGAGTTTTGTGAAAAAATAATAGACCTTTTAATATATTTCCTGGTAATTTATAAATCTGATATGAATATAATTGTCTCATGAACCTAATACACATCTGGTTTTTATTAATGGAAGATTATATGAATAATTTAACTTAATCAGTATCAATTCCAGTAGTCTTACTGATCTCTAGTAAAATTGGGAATTGTTATAATGTTTACTTTCATTTTGAGATTAAATATAAAGGTTTTTTTAAGTCAATAGCTATTTTTACTTTCATACATCTAGTGAAATGAGTCATTCATAAGTGGTTTAGTTTTCATTTCCAGTGAAACATACATTTCTATCTGTCAAAGCTATTGGCAGAGAGAAAGTAAAGAGAAAAACAAAATAAAGCAACAACAAAAATTCCCCATGAAAGTAAAAATAAGTTCCTTTAAAGTAAAGGTCACATTTGATTTACATTAACAGAAAAATGCAGAGATGTTTCTGGGGTGCTATGTCAGAACCTCATCTGACTCAAATAAGCTGTTGGACTTCCAGATAAGTCAAGTAAAACTGGTCTAAAAAGTTGATTACATCATTCTAAGTATTAATTTAATACTGTTTAAGAAACAAGAGGGAAAAAAAAAAAAAAAAGAGCTTAAATATGCATGTTTGATGCTTATATGCTGTCTTAAACTTAACTGTTGAAAATAGCTTTCCTGTAAAACTTTGAACATGGCACATCTTTGAATAGTCTTCCTCAATAGGTCCAGAGGGGAGTAATGCAGCTTTCCCACCTATAGACCTGGAATTACCATAATCCTCTATATACAAATGAAACAAGAAAAATAATAAATCAAAAAGTTGTGGATATACAAAGAACATAAAATGTTAAATTAACAATACATTCTGTCCCTGTTAGGGCTTGCATGGAAATGCACAAACTGTAAGTACTGAATTGTTCATGCTTTCTCTATTTTGAGTGTGTATATGAAATAACATGCTCATAAACATCTTAGGGAAACATATATATATTAACTACAAAATTAAATTGAACAAAATTATATACTCTATTCATGTCATAAAGAGCATGTTAAAATCAGAAACATTTGATCAGCTGATTGTGTTATTTTGAGCCTGAAGGCTGATCATCAGTAACTACTGGATTCAGTAGAGCTATAGAGAAGAAAAAATGAGCGGTGAGGATACTCTATCCTTTAGCTATTAAGTAAATATTGCAACCTGCAAATATTACAACTTCAGTATATGCAGAAGGCTTCAAATGTATTTAAAATGCTTAACCTTTAACAAGTTTGATGTTACATAGTTTAGTATTTCCATATTGAACAGAGACTGAGAATGTTTTTATGTTTTAGTTTGAGGATACAGAGTCTTGATAGCTGTACTATCAGAAGTTAAAACGCATTATAAAAACCTCTGGTAAAATTAAGCTGTAAAAAAAAAAAGAAAAAGTTCAATGCCTTTTACTGTACCTTGGGAAATATTCTATTAGCTTTTGTAGCACAGTAACTGGAAAAGTACAAATCTGCTTGATTGCCCTCAAGTAATTTCTTTTCCACATTCTTCATGATTAAATATTTAAGCAGATACTACAATTCAAACATTACTGCATATATAGAATTACTGCATGATTTATTTTCTAGTGGGGGAGTATGTAGGATTTAAGCAATAGGTAAGGGAAAAGAAAAACATTGCTCTAATTCTCTTAAGAGTCCACCTACATAGTACTATGCACCTACATAATACTGCAATTGTATTTGACCATGTAACTGTTTTCCTAACAAACAAATTCTGTAACATTTAATATACTGCTTTAATAATAGTGAATAAATCAGTACATAAGCCTTTTGTTCATGTGTGCCCCATAATCTAGATTTGCTCTAAATTAAACCAGATGGTAATTGTTTAACTCTTTAGTATGAAGCTCTTACAGTACAAGGCAACTATTAAATGCAGCTTACTCTGGGGGAATCGAGGTGGATTGTCGTTCACATCAGTCAAAGTGATGTTCACGGTGGTGGTCCCTGATAATCCACCCATCTGGCCTCCCATGTCCTTTGCTTGGATAACTACTTGGTACTGTTCCCTGTTCTCTCTGTTCATGTTTGGCAAAGCAGTCCTGATGATGCCTTAAATAAATAAAAATAAAAGTTAATAATATCTTTTTATTTTTTTTCTGTCGTGCTACAATCTGACGCATCTTTTTTTTTTTTTTATTAGTCCATGAAACATATTTATAAAATATTAATTTCATGTTTTAAAGTACAAATTTGTGATCATAAATTTTATAAAGAATTTTCAGTACAGGATATCTGTTTATTCAACAAACCTTAGTTCTAGATCACAGCTCCCTTCTCAGCTGTGGTGGGTTGATCCTGGCTGCATGCCAGGTGCCCACCAAAGCTGCTCTATCAGTCTCCCTCCTCAGCTTCACAGGGGAGAGAAAATGTAACAAAAGGCTTGGGGGTTGGAGATAAGGATGAGGAGAGATCACTCAGTAATTACTGTCATGGGCAAAACAGACTTGACTTGGGGAAATTAGTTTAATTTTTACCAATCAACCCAGAATAGGATAATGAGAAATAAAACTAAAGCTTAAAAACACCTTCCCGCCACCCTTCCCTTCTTCCCGGGCTTAACTTTACTCCAGATTTTGTCTACATGGTGCCCCTCCCATATTAGATAGTCCTCCACAAACTTCTCCAACAGGAGCCCTTCCCACAGCTGCAGTTCTTCATGAACTGCTACAGTGTGGGTCCCTTCCATCGGTTTTAAACTTTAAGGCACAGGGTGCTCCAGCGTGGGATGCCCACAGGGTCACAAGTCCTGCCAGCAAAATTGCTCCAGCATGGAATTCTCTCTCCATGAGTCCACAGGTCCTGCCAGGAGCCTGCTGCAGCATGGGCTTCCCATGGGGTCACAGCCTCATTCAGGAGCATCCACCTGCTCCATCATGGGGTCCTCCACAGACTGCAGGTGCGTATCTGCTCCACCATTAACCTCCATGGGCTGCAGGGGGACATCCTGCTTCACCATGGTCTCCACCAGAAGCTGCAGGGGAATCTCTGCTCTGGAACTTGGAGCACCTCCTACCCGTCCTTCTGTGACCTTCCTTGGTATCTGCAGCATCATTCCTCTTATGTATTCACACTCGTCTCTTCACCTGCAGTAGGACAGGGTCTTTTTCCCCCCTTCTTGAATAAGTTATCGCAGAGGTGCTATCACTGTTGGTGATGGCCTCAGCCTTGGCCAGCAGAGGGTTCATATTAGAGCTGGCTGACATTGGCTCTATCAGACAGAGGGGAAGCTTCTAGCAGCTTCTTACAAAAACCACCCCATAGCCCAACTGCTACCAAAACCTTTCCATGAAAACCAAATACATCAGTTTACATTTCATGCTAAAAATTAATAAAGATGCATAAGTTTATAAGTAGAAAGAATATCTTTTATTATTCCAAGTAGAACCATTAAGAAAAAAAGAACATTTTCTAGGACACAAACCTTTATTCTTTGTCTTTATCAGAAATATTTTTACTTAGATCCTTTAGCTATCGATAGTACTTACAAGTACTTAAAGGAAAGTTACTTATGCTTAATAATGTCAGATGTAATAACTCTAAGTTCTTAAATTTATGGTAAAAGTTATAAATTATGAGGGAAAAAAAGCAAGAAATATTACTTCATTTCACTTAGTTTTTAAAATTAATTTTTTAGGTGATACAAGGTTTTTAAAACAAAATAGAAAGTCTACAGTTTATGGTAAATTGAAATGACATTTTTCCTGACCTGTTTCTGGTTCCACAGAGAAATATGGCTGTCCCTGAAGTATGCTGTAAATTACTCTGGCACTGTTTCCATATGAAGGGTCATCAGCATCAGTAGCTGTAACTTGCACCACAGAAGTACCTGAAACATCCAAAGTCAGCTTAGTTTCACGTGGTACTAGATGGAGGTACTAGATGGAGGTCCAAGAACACCACTTCTCCTTTGAGAAGAACCCAAAGAAAATTTCAGATAATGTCAACTGGACTTATCTATTTATGCACTTACAGTCAACTTCAGTGCATTCTTCCATATTTCAGGATCTCATTCTGTATAAATTTAATCTAAACATCCTTAATCCCACAGCTATGATTAAGATCTAACTAGTAAAGGTAAACAATAGCTATGATTGAGGTGAATTCCTGTCCTTATTACAATAAATATCTGCTTTCCATAACCTAGAACACACTGCATACACGTGTGTGTGTGTATGCAGTGATGTCAACATGATATGAAACTACACATGCAGGAACATGAGAGAAGATGACAAATAAATAGGTCAGTGAAACTTGAGAAAAATTAGTCATAAATTCTCCCTACCTTCTAAGTGTTAATACAGATACATATACTACCAGAAGAAATATGGCCATATGGACTTTGAAATCTGCTGGCTATTTAGACTCCAGAAAATCTTCTACTCTTAAAGACCATGTCTAAATTTTAGTGGAATATGCCAATTCTTCAAAACATGGAAACATTGCATCTGCCATTTCTTGCTGAATCAAAACCTGCATCCTGTTCAACTCTGACCAGGGAAATAAAGTATCAACAAGGATCTCCCCTATTATACCTTCAGATATGATTTTAAGTACTTAGGAAAAAGTGAATTAAAAAAACAAAACAAAACAAAACAAAACAAAACAAAACAAAACAAACACACACACACAAAAAAAAAACAACATGAGAAAATAAATCATCATATGCATGTGACTGGTTAGCCACAGGCTATTCTGAGGATCAAATGACTTTTAAACCTACTTATCCTTTTATCCCAATTCTTTCCCTCCACCAAATGCTGCCAGATATTTTAAGTAAAGTACCTGTAAATGCAAGGCACTTGGCACACCTATTTATTCCTTCTCATAGTTTGAATACATTACATATTTACCCTAACATACATAGAAAGTCAAACAGAAGTAAATGCTAAGCTTCCTTAGTTTGGGATTTCACAAGATGATGACAAATCTGCTTTTGACAAGTCAGTTGTTCAATTATGTGAACAACTGCACTGGTATCAGTGGAATGAACACGTGTCCAACTGTTGAATCAGAGATTAATTCTCAGAAATGTTCCATTTTCAACTGGTTTAGAACAGAAATAATTTTTTTCAGTGAGTCCCTAAAAGTACTTGCATGTCACAAAGAAGGCATAATAGGCAAATTCTGGGTTATATTACTACTGATATTAGAATGAATCACTGATTTAAGAGAACAAAGCTTCAAACACAATATAAAATTTAAAAAGATAAAAAGTGACTACACAACTATAACGAAAAAGATAAAAATTATTATTACTTTCCACTGTACTAATGATTGCTTTAGTGATATCTACACTAGGGCTGAAAGAGAAAATCTGAACAGCTTTAGAATAGAAGACGTAGGGTGGTAGAGCTGGCCTGAAACTGCATCTGTGTCCAATTCACAAATGTCTTAAACTTTCAGCCACACCAAACACCAATTGTAGCTATATGTCTATAAAACTATTCTGTCAAAAGATACAGAGTATCGTCTTGATTCTGAAATGCACTTTTTAGACCATCCTAGTATTTAGCAAACTGCAGTGCTAGAAGGTATACTTGATCCTAAAGAGTATTTGCTCTGAAACAGCAAAGAGCTGTTATGTAAAAATAAGAAGTCATGTTTACTAACCTAAGTGCTGAGAAGGAAGGAAGGAAGGAAGGAAGGAAGGAAGGAAGGAAGGAAGGAAGGAAGGAAGGAAGGAAGGAAGGAAGG
>JANHGN010024721.1:11712-25722 GCA_024605025.1 Megaceryle maxima
CGCCACTTGTGACCTGCTGCCAGCTGGAGTTAATACCATTGGCCACTACTCTCTGGGTCCAGCCATCCAGCCAGTGCCTGATCTATTATAGAGGATACTTACAGAATCTTAGAATGGTTTGGGTTTGTAGAGACCTTAAAGATAATAACAGAATTGATGGAGTTGGAAGGGACCTCTAGAGATCATCTTGTCCAACCCCCCACCAAAGCAGGTTTGTCTAGAGCATGTTACCCATCCTGGCAGGTTTGGAATCTCTCCAGAGAAGGAGACTTCACAACCTCTCTGGGCAGTCTAGACCACGGCTTCATCGCCCTCACGGTAAAGAGGCTTTTCCTCATCTTTAGATGGAGCCTCCTGTATTACAGGAGCTCCTGTAACAGCTTGTGCCCATTGCCCCTTATGCTGTCACTGGACAGCACTGAAAAGAGTCTGTCTCTGTTGTCTTTGTGCACACCTTTTAGATATTTATAGACATTGATAAGGTCTTCTCGAGGCTAAATAGTCCCAGCACTCTCAATCTTTTCCTACAGGAGAGATGCTGCAGTCCCTCAATCATCTTTGTTGCCCTCCACTGGACTCTCCAGTAGTTCCCTGTCTCTTTTGAACAGGGAAGACCAGAACTGCACACAATACTCCAGATGTGTCCTCAGCAGGGCAGAATAGAGGGGGAGGAGAACCTCCTTTCACCTACTGGCCACACTCTTCTCAATGCATCCCAGGATACCATTGGTCTTCTTGGCCACAAGTGCACATTGCTGGCTAATGGTTAACTTACTGCCTACCAGCACTCCAAGATCCTTCTCATCATCATCTCCTTGTCATCTAGTTCCAGCCCCACTGTGGTGGGTAAGGTCACCTCCCAATAGATCAGGTTGCTTAAAATCCCATTCAACCTGGCCTTCCTCGAAGACTTAGTTGGGACAAAAGTAATTAAGCACCGAAAGGATGATGACAGCATTGAGGTGTTCCAGGCAGCTGAATACAAGAATGCAAATTTTCTGATGGTTTTGTCACTGATTTGCATGGCCTTGGGCAAGTAGTTTGAACAAGGTTACATTTTCTTCCTCAGTAAACTAAGAAGCTGTTTCACAGATGTGTCAGAGGATCAATCAGGTTTTTTATGGCATTTGAAAGCTGTTAAACATGAATGCTTATTAGGATGAAAAGCTAATGTCAAATGAATTACCCAGTACTTCAGTTATTTATAAAGAAGGTGTTTCTGGGATCATGGATACAAACACCACGTAACCTTCATTTTCACTCTGTGTTTCAGAACATAACCTGTTTCTCTCCTATACCTGAGTGCAGTTTATTTCCACTTTTCCAAAGGTGTCATCCTATCTCAGAACTAAAACAACAGGGAAATTTTCAATCTTTCTGTCACCGGATGGATTGATGAGAAAACAACATTCCTGTAATGAAGAGCACAGAATGCTCCAACTATTCAAGTTCTTCCCCATGTACTCCCACAGCTGTATAATGAACAGTTACAGGTGGAGTGCTAATACATACCTACATAGCTGCTATACCCCCAAGGGAGGTCATAGGCAGAGCCTGGGCAAGAAATTGACTACCGATACCTTTATTTCCCGTAACTTGAATTCTTTGGTTCCATCATGTTTGTATTTTATTTTTATTGAATAAAGCAGACTGTATTCCCAGACTGATTATCATAAGTTAATCATTGAACAGTCATCGTCACTGTCTGCGTATTTAATTTTGGGTCTGTGCTGTCAGTTCTCCCTTGTTCATGGTACAAATTAGAAACTGTCATTTGCATCCACTTTTTAGTTTGTATCGAGTCTCTGAATAGATCATTAATGATAATATATTTTTAAAATCTTTCCCTTCATTTTAACATTTGAAGTCTGAAAATCCTTTTTTTTTTTTTTTTAATGGCTTCCTTATTATTACTGATTTTCATGAACATTTTTGACACATGAGAAATGATCTCTCAGGTTCCAAACTCTTCCACAACCTTTTGCCCCTATTCATTTTGTTCTTGTGTAGTTTGATATCCTTTCAATTAAATGTTCAAGCTGGAGAGGAGTTAAGTACAAATAAAAGACTAATCCCCATACAAATATAAATTGTATCCTATCTTAAGTGTCATTGAGTATATGACTTTAAAATTAATTTAGAAATTACTGCTGTCTCTTAAGCACATGCAAAAATGTATGTGAACAACTACCTTGAGGTACGTATCTGATACTATCTTTTTGGTTTCATCCACCTTCCAAAAGGGCTTAAAAAGCTTTCACTTCAGGCTGCATCTGTAAAAGAAGTCTTCCCCCCAGATTTTGCATATTTTATGGGTATGGTGTTGTAAATAGATATGTGATATTTCAGTCCCTTTTCGTGAGCCCTTAGTGCATACAGCAAATCTTCTTTTCAGAAACAGATTGATGTTACAGTTCAATACTCAGCCTCAACACAACATGTCTTTGAGTGTGAACCCTTATGTTAGTTAGAACATTGAAGCTCAAAATATTTTCTTCCTGGAAAATCTTATTCCTTGCTCATCTTAGCCTGGCCATACTGCAACCCAAATGTTTCAGTCATGTACTTGATGGAAATACTTTCCCTACCTTTATTACTTTTATGTCCTGACAGATTTACTCAGAACCTGTTGTGTTGCAGTTTTCATGAGAATTAGACAGTGTGCAGTTTCTGTGTCATAACATTTAAATGTTGTGAAAAACTTACTAGTTTAACTGAAGAGTCTGTATTTTATTGTTGACATTTTATTATTTTTTTTTTAAGTGAAGTACACTGATATCAGTATACATTTTACTTGTTATTACCACATTACCAATGAATTATCAAAATACTGTGTAATTTGTACTGGATTTTTCAGTTTGATACTGAAAAATTTCTGTTTACATGTCTAGATATATTTAGCTGTCTTCCTGAAATTTAACACGGTGTTTTGTGAAATAATGGAAACATAATATGTTAATGAGAATGAATATTAATCTTAGGATATTGTCATAGTTTAGGGCCAGGGCAGCCTGCTAGACCTGTAACAGACGGTCTGTTAACCCCCCTGCCTCCCCAAAGGGGCAGAGAAGGGGAATGAGGGAGAGAGACTCAGCCAGTAGAGAAGGGAACTACAACAGCTTCGATGAAAATGAGGAAAATAATAATCATAAAAATGAATAGATACAGATATATACAAATCCAGTATGGAACCCAGCCCCCCCAGCAGTAATTCCATCATCATCACCACTGATGCTGTGGAGCAGGCAGTGGGAGAGTCCCAGGCTGGGCCCCACAGCAGACGGGAGCTGTGTTCAGGAGCTGGATTCTGGTACTGGATTCAAGAACAGACTGATTGGGATCGAAGGCAGAATGGAGAGTCCTCCAGGATTGCTCCAAGAAGGAAACCAGAAGAGGACCTAAGCCAAGCTGAGCCAAGCTGGCAAAACAGGCCACGAGGGCAAAGAGATGGGGGGAGACCCTCACAATCCCTCAGCTTCATACTGAACATGACAGTATAAATGGTATGGGATGGTACGGTCTGAGATCCCTCACTGGTCAGTTCAGGGTCACCTGTCCTGTTCACTCCTCCCTGCAGCTGCTGCCTTTCAGTTTCTGCATCCCCAGTGTGGTGCACAAGATCCAGCAGTGGCCTTGCTCTGCACACCCACCCTTGGTAGTAGCTGGAACCGTGGGGTGTTCTCACTGCTGGGAGGAACCACTGCCTGTGCAAACAGACTGCTGACTTCAGACAGTGCAGTGACTGAGAAGGACTGAGCTGAGAAGTGAAGTCACTGAACAGAATTAGTTCTGTACTCACGCAAACCAGGACACCAAGAGAATACAGCTGTAACAGTTGTAGACAGTTGTTTATACTAGGGTAAATGTTAATCACAGGGTGACAAGAAACTCAAAGAAATCAAGATAACGTGGAGGCATAAATGATGGTTTCTTTGGTTTGCTGTTTTAACAACAGAATGAATAATATATGTACCATTTAGTCAATAAATGTATCTCTCTCTCCTGTAAAGAAGCACCTGTTGTTGTTGGAGAACTGTAGTCTAAAGTAGAAATTGTTCCTATTCAGTTGGTTTGAATATTACTGTTCTAGGCTGCACAAAATGGAGTGCAGTGCTCCTTTCAGCTGAGGAGATGTGAAACAGCTGGTGTAGGAGAAATAAGGATGCATCTATTTCATTTCCCCAGATGTCTTTTCAAGATGAAGAATTTGTGTAGTCAAGCCCATAGTCTTACAAAGTGTAGTACCTGCTCATTACTTCAATACTTTACCAGTTTGAACTAATTCAAAGAGAAATGAGAAAAGGACATCCAAGGAACTTGCTTGAAAAATAGCCTTAGAAAAAACTGTAGTGTGAAGTTGTAGTCCAGAGACAAGGAACTCCTGCACAGACTTCAGTGGAGGCTATGAAGATGCTGAAGGGCCTGGAGCATCTCTCTGATGAGGAAAGGCTGAGAGCCCTGGGGATGTTCAGCTGGAGAAGAGCAGCCTGAGAGGGGAGCTGAGCAATCAATAGGTGAAGAGGATGGGGCCAGACGTTTTTTAGTGGTTCCCAGTGGCAGGACAAGGGGCAATGGGCACAAACTGGAACCCACCTGAGCAGGAGGTTAGCCCAGAGAGGTTGTGGAGTCTCCTTGTCTGGAGAGATTCCAAAGGCGCCCAGACACTGCGCTGCTGGGCCCCCTGCTCTGGGTGACCCTGCAGGGTGGAGGGGGGGGCGGGGGTGGACCAGGTGATCTCCAGAGATCCCTTCCAACACCCACCATGCTGGAATTTTATTCAGTGCATATCACACACTTCAGTATGTCATGCTGTAGTTTATAATAGCACATGAATATTAGGCAGATTTTCTATTTCAGAATTGTTTGTATTGTCTTAAATTGTTAGGCTAACGAAAAGGTCCATAGCAATTATTAATTACCTTGAATTAAAGCTGTCAGTGATCCTGGGTATGTTCTGACTATGTCTCTTAGATTATTGGTCCCCTGGGATATTTAAAGTGTAGCAACACTGAATTTGGTTGAGCTGAAATGGCTTCAGTTATGAGAATGCTCATCTTACTCAAGGTGATGGTAGTCCTGGGTGCATGCAGTAGGAAAACATCAAGAGTACAACTGGAGGTGGGCTAGCACACAGAAGCTTGCAGACACTCAAGTGGCTGGACGGTGTTTGGGACTTCTTGTTTATACTTGGGCACCTGAATTTTTTGGAGTAATGCTTTGGATTGCCATTCTCAGTTTTTAGTATGTCCATTAACATTCTTGTGCTTTGTATGATACTAAGAATTAATATCACCAGAAAAAAAAAAATTCTAATACTTTCTGCTTGCATTCTTATCTCACACATTAGCTTAGAGGACATAATTCCTTAAAAATAAGCTTATTATTGATTTATTGAATTTCTTTTTAATGCTTATGTCCCAAATAACTTGACTTTCTATGGAGAATCCATCTCTCCTTTTCTAATTTCAGAGGTGCTGTTCTAAAATGTGTCAGGTTTTAGTCTGTTTCCTTCTAGGAATTTAGGTGTTTTAAGGTTTGGGTGCTTTTTCTTGTTTTGTGTTTTTGTTTTCCTTTTTTTTTATGTGTGGTTTTGTTTTGTTCCTTTTTGTTGTTGTTGTTGTTTGTTTTAACCTAACAAAACATTTGTTAATCTGCTTTAATGATTTTTGTTTTGTAATAGTGATGAGGTAAGTTTTATCCTAGTTACTAATGGTAATTCCTGAGCCCAATTTCACGTAACTTGGCTTTGTTCAGGTTCTTTTAAGAGCATCCTGTTTTCTTCTATTTAAAGTCCAGTAGTTTGGTTTGTTTTGGAAAGTGAGGATCATGTTAGTATATACTGTTTCAGAGCTCCAGATGAAAATGTGCCTTTTACTCTAAATATTCATCTCTCATGGTCTTTACATGCATCTCTGCTGTGAAAAATGGTTCCTTAAAGATGTGTTAGTTCAGCAATTTTGAAAACGTAGTCTAACTTCATATTACATGTAGAAAACATACTTTGGTTTATACAGTATATATGTATACTGTATAGAAGATGATTTAGTAGTATTGGAAGAGTGGAGGGGTGGTGGCCACAAGATGGGCTTCCACATAAGAAGTGTAAGGTTTGCTAGTCTGGGAACTGGCTGAGGAGTGTTTTGCAACAGGTACAGAACATGGATAGGGAGTAGTAAGCTTACTACTGTTTTATTTGGTGCATCTTTATATATTAGTAGAGTTCACGAATTCTTAATTTGGGACACATATTGTGGAACTCAGTGCCACAAGACTATGCAGTTCAACACATTTCATACTGATTCAGAAAGGGATTAGGCAAATTGATGTAAATTTTGAAAAATGATGGTTTCAGAAGAATCCCTGGCTCAGCTTGTCCTCAGGTTGTTTACGACAGGAAGCCAGCAAGAGTAAAGGTCATCCTTTAGTTGACATACTTCCATTTGGGTAAGTAGCCACCTGTATGATAGGAGCAAATGATTCTGTGTGCTACTTCTGTTTATCACTGTCATATTCAACAGGCTAAAATCCGAGAACACTGCTTTGAGCCCTGTATTGCAGTGTACTTAGAATCAGAGACTGGTCTGAGTTGAAAGGGACCTTTTCCACTCTCCCTGCACTGAGGGGACATCTGCAACTACAGCAGGTTGCTCAGAGCCCCAGACAACCTGACCTACAATGGTGCCAGGGATGGGGCATTGACCACCTCTCTGGGCAACCTGGGTCAGGCTCTCACCACCCTCAGTGTAAAAAATGTTTTCCTTTTCTCTAGTCTAAATCTCCCTCTTTTAGTTTAAGCCCTTCACCCCTTGTCCACTCACAACAGGCCCTGCTTTAAAGATTGTCCCCACCTTTATTATAGGCCCCTTTTTAAGTATTGAGAGGCCATAGTAAGTTGTTCTTGGAGCCTTCTCCAGGCTGAACATCCCCAGCTCTCCCAGCCTGGCCTCCCAGCAGAGGGGTTCCAGCCCTCCCAGCATTGCTGGGGCTCCTCTGTCACCACTCCACCAGGTCCCTCTCTCTGCTGTGCTGAGGACTCCAGAGCTGGGCCCAGTACTGCAGGGGCGTCTCCCCAGAGCCCTGGGAGCAGAGGGGCAGGATCCCCCCCTCCCCTGCTGCCCACGCTTCTGGGGGTGCAGCCCAGGTTGCCATTGGGTGCTGGGCTGCCAGTGCATGGGGCCGACTCAGCTCCAGGCCTTCACCCACCAGCTCCAAGACCTTCTTCTCAGGGCTGCTTTCAATCCCTTCATCCCCCTGTCTGTATTCATTATCAAGGATTACCCCAGCCCAAGTGCAGGACCTTGGACTTTGCCTTGCTGAGTCTCATGAAGTTCACATGGGCCCACTACTCCAGCTTGTCCATATCGCTCTGGATGGCATTCAGTCCTTCTGGCGTGTCAACCACAGCACGCAGCTTGATGTCATTTGGGAACTTTCTAGGGATGCATTTGATCCCGCTGTCTGTGTCATTGATGAAGTTATTAAATAGGACTGCTTCCAGTATGGGCCCTTGAGGGTCACCATTTGTCACCAGTCTCCATCTGGACATTGAGCTGTTGACAGCTGCTGCCTTCTGGATATGACCGTCCAACCAATTCCTCACCCACCAGATAGACCACATGTCAAAACTGTATTTCTCCAATTTAGAGAGAAGTTGTGGGGAGCTGAGTCAGAGGCTTTACAGAAGTCCAGACAGATGACATCCACTGGTTTTCCCTTTTCCACTGATGTGGTCACTTCCATCATAGAAGGCCACTAGGCTGGTCAGGCAGGACTTTCCTGACTTGACTGTCTTGAGTCACCTCCCTGTCTGCCATATGCCTTAGTGTAGCTTCTAGGAGGATCTGTTCCATGACTGTCCCATGCACAGAGGTGAGGCTGTCATGTCAGTAGTTACAAGGGTTCTTCTGTCGACCCTTTTTAAACATGGATGCAATGTTTCCCTTTTTCCAGTCACCAGGGACCTCACCTGACTACCAGGACTTCTCAAATATGATGGAGAGTGGCTTGGAAGCTACATCAGTGGGTTCCCTCAGGACCCTGGGATTTTAGCCTTGTCTGTTCTCCCCAAAGGGAGAAGCACGATGGATTACTTCTTTTCAAGATGTACTGGATGTCTAGGGTTTCTAGTAATACTGTGATTTTTTTTTTATTATTATTTTTTTGTTTATTTTCATAAGCAAAGTAGGAATTGAAACAAGTCTATAGTATTTCTACACATACCCTTTTAGATTTGAAAACTATCCTGAAGTTGTCTTTGCTTGATGGCTAGTAGGATGGATTTTTCAAGGATCTAGGTTAGTTCAGCTCATGAGATGTACTTCCTAAGTGTCCTGTTGTGACAGAAAGGCCTTATGCTTTTTCTGGATTTTTTTTTTTTTTTCCGTTATCAGCTACACTCAGAGGTAGGATTGCTGCTTGTTATTTCCAGTTAATGTTCAATAAATTAACGTTGCCACGTCTCAAACCAAAGACTTTAGTGCTTCTGTTGTTCAACATCCTCTTCTGTATCTCAGTTAAAAAGTTTCGTTGTAGGTTTTATTTTCTTCAGGGTATCTGTATGGCAGGGTGGAGGTGTTCTACTCCATAGCTGTATTTGCATCATTAACCTTTTGAGATTGTGGACATTTACTGGAATGCCCTGTAGGTCCCTGAACAGAGAATATCAGAGAGCTGAAGTAAATACTGGCCACCGGATCTTGCCCTAACACACACTTGTGATGCAGCCTGTAGAAGCCATTTAAACCTGTACCACAGTAGTATGTATGATAGAGCCTTGCCAAGGTAAAGCTAGGAATTGTTGATGTACCTGGTTGTTTCTCAAGATTTACCCTCGCTTTAATGCTAGTGAGATAAAAGTGTGATCTGCACTTTTCTCTAAATTTGAAATGCCACTATATATTGAAAAAGTCTATTTTGTTATATCCATGTCTATGTTATCTATTTATTTATTTTTGCAGAAAATACAATGGCCATATTGAAAACAAACCCTTAACCATTCCAAAAGACATCGATCTTCATCTGGAAACAAAATCTGTGACCGAAAGGGACACTATCGGTAAGAATAAGTGGATGCAGACAATTATATATTTCAAATATATTCTTAACTGATTCTTTCTGTCAGGTGTTTATTTGTGATGAATGCTGCAGTATATTTTTTCTATAGATAATGAATTAATAGAAGTACAGCTGATAATTAATTTAAATGAGAAGGTAAGAATGAGAGCTGACTTTCATTTGTTATTCCATGGAGTGACATCTTCATAGCAGTGTTGTGGAAAAGGATGAGTAGGTGAAATCCAGCATAAAGCACCTATGTTGTATCAGCCATCCATAGCAGCATGAGACAACACCGAAAGGGTCACATCATAGAATATCTGAAATAGAACATACAGCTTTGTACAAGAAGATGACGACTGGCAGATGTCACAACGTACACTTTCTGCTCACCTAAAAGAGCAAGTGTGCTGTAGTATTGAAACCTAGACCTTTCAACCACCCATCCAAAACATTTAATTAAATTGCTTAGAAACCAAAAGTGGCAGTACAGAAAGAGGTGGTTTGGAAGTAGCTTTTTTTGTTTTTGTTTTTGTTTTTTTTTAAAGTGGTGGTTTTTGATTAGTCTTTTTGACCGCTCACTCTTACAGAAAACTCACATATGGATATGTATGTGTGATAGGTATTTTCTTCCCATATATTTTTTTATATGTATGTGTTATGTGTATAAATATAGAAAGAAAGGAAGCACAGTCCTATGCAAGAGATTTCTCAGCTTAAACTATTAGAGATGGTGTAGAAAATACCTTTAGTGGAAATGTAGAGTTTTTTTGAAACTGACACATAAAGAAACAAAACATTTACAAATTTCAATTAGTGTTAATTACTTGAAATTACAGTGCTTAACTATCTGTGTGAGGATAGATACAGATACACCTTAGGGTTTAACTGTCTTTAAAGTTAGGTATACAAGTTTTTGTTAAATCTAATTAGATAGTTATTTCAAAATAAGTGTAGGACTCAGAAATACCCGAGTTTGGCCAATTCCATGTGATTTGACATCAGGTACCTTGTCAACAAACAAATGCGCAGTAGTGTTTTGTAACTTTTTAAACCTGTAGATGTAGGGAAGGTGTTTGGAAGCTAAAGGCTGCACCTGATTGTCACAAATTTTTCTTTCAGTTCCTTAAAGGAGATCTCTTTTTGTAAATCACCTAGCCTGCATGCAACACAGTATGATCTCTGTAAGTTTTACAGTGGAATTTACACAATAATTTATTGCTTCACAGTGGATATTAACAAAGTCTGGAAGAATAAACCATCAATATTTTACACATGGGTGTTTGGTGGTTAATTATTTATTTACCTGTAAAGAGGAAGTGATTATGTCACGGTTTAGGGCCAGGGCAACCCACTAGACCTGTAACAGACAGTCTCTGTTAACCCCCCTCCCTCCCCAAAGGGGCAGAGAAGGGGAATGAGGGAGAGAGACCTCAGCCAGTAGAGAAGGGAGCTACAACAGCTTCGATGAAAATGAGGAAAATAATAATCATAAAAATGGAATAGATACAGATATATACAAATCCAGTACGGAACCCAACCCCCCTGACAGTAATTCCATCATCATCATGACTGATGCTGTGGAACAGGCACTGGCGTCTCAAGCTGGGCCCAGTGGCAGATGGGAGCTGGGTTCAGTAGGTGGATTTTGAAACTGAATTCAGGAACACACAGATCAGATCTAAGGCAGAATGGACAGAGTCCTCCTCAGATGCTGGCCACTGAAGAAGAGAGGAAGAAGAAGAGATTGATTCTGGTGATCTCAGCTTTATGCTGAATATGCCGTGCATGGGCTGGGATCTGTCTCTGGTCAGTTCAGGGTCACCTGCCCTGTCCACTCCTCCCTGCAGCTGCTGCCTTTCAGTTTCTGCACCCCCAGTGTGGTGCACAAGATCCAGCAGTGGCCTTGCTCTGCACACCAAACCTTGGTAGTAGCTCGAATCGTGGGGTGTTCTCACTGCTGGGAGCAGCCACTGCCTGTGCAAACAGGCTGCTGACTTCAGACAGTGCAGTGACTGAGAAGGACTGAGAAGTGAAGTCACTGAACAGAATTAGTTCTGTTCTCACTCAAACCAGGACAATATATTATTTTAAATATTTTAATCTTTTAATGGAGAGTCAGAAAACCTGTAACCTGGAGTTGCAGCTTGACTCAACAACAGAACCATTTTCTGTAGTGATACTGAGATCTAAATTAAGTATGCTTTTTGAATTTAGGATGTTAATGTATAAAAGCTGAGATGATAAAATACTCAAATCTTACAGCCTTAAAAATTTGACTATCCAATAAGAGAAGTGTAAATTGAAGTTCAGGATGTTGATTAGAAAAAATGTGGCTTTTTTGCTGTTGTTGCTCTTCACTTGGATGATCAGGGTCTATCCAGAACTCAGCTAATTGAATTTATTTAATTGTTGCTCCATTCTATATATGTTGGTAAGTGCCTTAAAATTTCACACCTTTAACATTTGTATTTTTCAGCACTGCATTATTTTCCAGAATATCAATGGTTGGTGGATTTCACTGTGGCAGCTACAGTTGTGTATGTGGTGACAGAAGTCTATTACAGTATTGTGAAGCCCTCACAAGAAATGAATATCAGCATAGTGTGGTGTTTGCTCGTCTTGGCTTTTGCAGTGTATCCTTTTTCATTGCATCAAATCACTCTGTCTGTCCCTGATAGTTCACATAATTTTGCAGTTCATATAAATCTCTGTATTGTTGATTGGCAGAATACACAAATATTTAACATTTGGAAAAATGATCATATAAAGTAAAGCTGTTGTTGGGTAGTGTATGTGTAGTACATGCTTTTCATACGTGCTGACGTCTGTGGCTTGTTAACATTATTACCAAACCATTTATAGAAAAAAAATATGTGTATGTTAGTGCTCAGATGTAGTATGTAGAGGTTGTAAACTAATTTGGTTTTGCCTATTTTGGCAATCAGAAATAGGTTTCTCTACAGAAAATATTTACAACTTTTGGAGATGTGCAATTTACTGCACGCTTTTTGTTTTCAGTGTGTTTAATCTGGTGCTTCCTGAACAAAATAGTACAGTAAAGCATATAGTAATTTATTGCAGAGATGCATGCATGAATTAATAATTTAAAAATACATTTAAACCACTCTTAAGAAATTTACAGGAAATAAAATGGGTAAACAGCTGTAGTTGCTGAGGTGGTACATTGACAAAGCTCTGAAAAGCTGAATTGCCCTCTGAAACTGAGGGAAACAAAAGCAGAGTATTTAAGAATATCAAACCATAAAAAGAAGCATCTGTTTTCATTTGCTTTTACTGGGGAAGGCAGCATCAGATATGGATGCTTGCACAGTAATTAACTGCTTTCCACATACCAACCCAGACGTATATGTTAGAAAGTTGCCTCAGTTCCATAGAGACATGATAGGTGATAAAGCAGTGAAATTGAGTAAGGGCCTGCAAGAGTGCAGGTTATGGAAAGGTGAGTTAGAAAATGGATTTCTGCAACTCCTCTGTTCCATCAACAGCTAACAACCAGATAAAGTGCTAAGTTAGGGTTGATATAGCACTTGAATATTGAAAATCAATTCCTCTGTATAAATGCGTGTTCTTTAATTGAGATTCTTATGGTGGTGTGGGATTTTTGTTGTTTGGCTGGTTTTAGTTTGTTTTTATATTAGGAATAGCTGATGGTATAGTGTAAACCCCTTGAACTTGAATAATGTGTTTTGATATTTGGCTAACCATTTTGGATATGCTTAATGCTCGTCTGCACTTGATAGCTATTAAAATGTGTTCTGCTTTTATCATAAAGACAGGAATTCTTTTTCTAAGTGGCCTGAAGTATAAGTTATATCCAGAATTTTCCTAGTAATGAGTAGGAATGTGCTAGAAGGAGGAGGCGACTTACATGGAAAAAAAGGGCTCTCAGTAGCTTGCTTCCAGACCAGGTAGTTCTCCTTTGACTTGTCAGCAGACAGGTCTGCAGTCCAAAATATGTTTTTTCTAGTCTGCTAGGTAGTGACAGGAAAGTCAGTCTGTGGCTCTTGTGCACTTTATAATGATACTATCCTCCATTATAGCTGGTATATAGCTGTTACAGCACAGCCTTTGTTTTAATTGTTTGGGTGAAGTCAGGAATTCTAGTTGGCAGAGGGAAGGAGAGAGAGGCATCTACTGCTTAAGAAATCAGAAATGAAAGCCAACACCTTTGACTCCCATTTTGAGAATGAGGAGCAGGTTAATAAAACTAATGGAAAAACAAGCTTCAAGTACCAAAGCCAGAAGGCACTCTTAAATTTATGGGTGGCAGTGCTCCCTTTGCTTCATCTTTCAAATCTTGAGTATAGCCAACAAACAATACTACAGTGATTGCAATTCTAGGTGAAACAGTTGTGAATTACATATTGTAGGAAAATTCATGGCAATACTTCTTCCTTACAGTAGTGTTTGAATACTAATCCTGAATGCTGATTTCTTTTGGTCAGCAATTCAGGACAAAAAGAAATATAAAAAGTTTGTCTGGCAGTACAAGCTTTCTGTTTCAGTAGAGTGAAAATGCAAGTACCTATTAGGGTCTTTCTTCTTTTTTTCTCAGCTGCCATTTTTAGATGAAATGAGCCTAAACTAACTTCTCCGGTTTTATCCTAATCTGACTAAAGCACTTGAGATCTAAATTGCACATTTGGACCTGGAGGAGACTGAAGCAAGATCTAGTATTCACAGAATCACAGAATGCTTTGGTTGGAAGGGACCCTTCAAGGTCATCTAGACCAACCCCCATGAAGGGAGCTGGGATATCTGCAACCAGAGCAGGTTGCCCAGAGGCCTGGCCAACCTCACCTGCAATGGTTCCAGGGATGGGGCAGCGACCACCTTGCTGGGCAACCTGGGCCAGGGTCTCACAACCCTCAGTGTAAAAACTGTCTTCCTTCTCTCTAGTCTAAATCTCCCTCTTTTTGTTTAAAAGCATCA
>JANHGN010024722.1:0-57484 GCA_024605025.1 Megaceryle maxima
CTGCAACAGCGATTGTGTTGCTAGCTCCTCTCAGTTTGGCTGGATAGCATGTACCTTCTCTAGGGGGTGCTGATTCTACATTTCTAAAGCCGGGGAGGAAAATGAACAAATGTCCCGACCTGGCTCTCTCTAATACAAAGGCTAGATACCAGATGGGAACACAGCAAGCTCTGTCTGCAAGGCAGCAGAATGGGAGAAACTCCCAGGTTTCATCCCAGGCCTGAGCCTGTCTGCTCTTACACTTAGAAAAGCACCAAGCACATCTGCACATATCCTCTGCAAACTGTCCCTTCATGAGAGGAGACAGGAGGCTTTGGTCCATACAGCTGTTATAAAGCACACAAAAGTTTTAGCGCCAGTCGTGTAACTGGAAAAGGCAACAGACTCATGGCATCCTGGCTCCCAGCCCAGCACATCAAGTCCGTAGGATATTTATCATAAACTCTTTTTTAGTCAGATGATAAGAAAATGCATGAGACAACTGCCTCCAATTCAGAAGCCCTGGGAGAATCACAAAGTCCAAGATGAGATGATAGCCAAAAGGACCACACTTCTGTGTTCCATGCAGATAAGCACCACATACTATGTGGTTTGTTGGGTTTCTGATCCCTTAATTGTCCAGCTCAGAGATTGGATGAAGTATGCTGTAACTCAGTGTGCTATGGGAAGAACACCTGCTTAGTATTTCTTCCAGTGCAAAGTAAGAAATGGGGAATTTCAAGAACATCCATGTTTCCTTCGGTATGACAAAAGGTAGAGGAACACACTCCAGCCACATGCAAGAGCTGGAAAAAGAACTGAGGCTCTCACTTCAGTTCTGACATAGCTAAGGAGGGCAGGGTGTGATCACTTAGAAGCATTTCAGTAGCTCCAAAGCCCTTTATAAGTTTATTTTACACTTAAAATAAAAAAATCTCAGTTCAGCTATAAGGCTTACTACAAAATAGATTTAGAACAGATGTTTATGCAATTTGTCTTACAACTAATGTACATATATCTTAATTCACAGGCACGAAATGAACTACTATGACCATTTAAAAAGCAGAAGCTGGATAGGTTTAACAAACTTTATATTCCAAGATCATAAATATCTGTCTGTGCTCATTATACAAAGAAGTGTAAAGCAAAGCTAGCCCTAGTGCTCGAAACCAATTTGTTTTAAAGCTTCTAGATCTCTTGTTTTAAAGCTACTACCCTCCATATATTAAAAATAAATAAATATATATAAACCCATGTGTGACGCCCTTCAAGTTTTGATTTAGTTGGTTAAAAAAATAAATTACACTCCTCAGGATTTATTGCTAAAAGTGTAATTTAAAAAAGTCAGCAACATTGTTGTTTCAATTAGATAATAGTCTTCTGTTAAAACTACAAAGGAACATAAATATTTAAAGAACAGGAAAATTATGGCCCATGTGTCTTGGTATTTTGTCTTTCTTAGCCGACAGTCACTTCATTCCCAGAAGCACCAACAGGTCTCCAAAATGCACTTAGCCCAATCCAGTGATCATATAAGCTTACAAACGACTCGAGAGCAAAGGAAAAAAATCAAAGCATTTAGACCACCAGGAAACCAGAAGATGAGATGCCCTCTGGCACAGCCAGCAGTCCATATGAAGGAAAAAATTCCCATTAAAGAGCCTGAGTAATTTTGCCTAGTAATGAATGCAGGTTTGGGACTCCTGCAATTTTGGGACAATTACTCTTTTTCAGCACAAGACAAATCTGAACAAGATTACACATGTTAAATGATTAAAAGAAAATATTTTACCTTTACAAAAGGCTCCAAGAGGAAGTAAAATAATACACTGAGCAGAACCAACGAATGGCAAAACATATTAGTTTAACAATTAGATGGCTGCTAGAAGTTTTATTTGTTTTTACTCGGAACCAAAATAACTTGAGCATGTAATAGTGATTTAAAAGATTAAAACAAATAGGTGATTCATTAACACTGACAAAAAAAATATTATTAAGTATGTCAAAGTGGAAGTACAAAAAAGAAATCTGACAGAAGGATTAAATACAGTATATTCCTACCAAGGACTAGTTCAAGTAGGCAGTTACTCACTCCAAGACAGATTTTTATACCTATGATTTCATAGACTATTTTGTTTCACTTTTAATTAAATATTATTACTAGCAGTCTTTTGTTAATAGTGCACTAAGGAGCCTGTTGTCTTTTTTTTTTTTTTTTTTGTCTAAAAAAGGGCAGGTTTCAGCATATTTGTAAAAAAAAAAAAAACCAAACCCACTGGCATCTCAACAAAATGAGAATACTGGATCTCACTTTACTGCAGTAGCTAACAGAATTGAATTAGCAATTACTTAGCATGCTTTGTTTTGCTAAGAAGCCTATTTCCAGCGTGCAGAGCACCCAAGGTTGTTTTAACTGACTTGAAGCAGCCAGCAGTAGGCTTTAAAATTAAAACCAGGTAATGACAGGGCTTCCCAGACCTGCTGCAGTTTAATGTGACCCTTGGCCCTGTGGCCCTTGTTCATTCATTGCTTCCACGGAGTTAATGGAAATGGAAGAGTTAATGCACTGATAGCACTAATTGCTGTTTTTTCAGGATATGAAAAAAATACACACTGTCAGAAGGAAAACATGAATTCAACAACTGAGCAATCCTGAGAGTCAAAATTTCCCACAATTTTTTTCAAAAGCACACAAACCCAAAACTATACATTACAGAACAACTAAAGTACGGAAGATGCCATTATCTCCCTCCGTTAGGGAAATTAACAGATACATGTAACCTTTGAGGCTGGAGACATTCTCAAGGTACAGGTATGTTGCAATGTTTGACTTCTTCACAGTTCACATGAACTTAATATGGTTTCCTGGTTAAGTATTTCATAAGCAACTGTTCTCTTCTTTATGAAGTTAGCACTAAATAGTCCAGCATCCCAGTATATTAGGATGTCTGAAATAATTACTTATCTTCTTTTAATTAGCTGCTACTGTCCCAATCACTGATTAAAAAGTTAATGAAGATTCATCTCAGGATGAATTCCTAGATCAGCATTTGAAAGTGTTATTCTGTGTTTGTGCACGTGTGTACAAAACAGAGCAATTGCTCCATAATCACGGGAAAAAAAAATATTTAAGGTAACCATCAATAGTGTGCAGTGAATTAATATTTGTGAAAATACTTGACAACAAATGTCAACGGGTGTAATATCATTTAACCTTCAGATGTCCCTGCCAGAACGAGAATGATGATGTCCCTGCTGAGCCTTCCACAGGGAAGAGGTTATGTGATCATTACAATCAAGTAAGTGACCTGGGAAAATCCTCTCCCTCCTGTTCTGCTTTGATCTTCAGTCTGGTCTCAGACTTCAGCACCAGAGAGTCGTCAGTGTTAACCACAAGACATAACCGTTTCAAACCCTTACTCCTCTCAGTTAAGCTTATGGTTTAAGTTCTCTAAGGTTCTGCACACCACCTCCCTTGCCCCGACATGGTTTTCTGGGGAACATCCACAACAGCATGTCTGACATCTGAAAATTCCTGTTTCTCCATTTGTTCCAGGATGAGTAAAGCTTTGGAAAATTCATCTCAGTGGATGCCCTATCCAGACACTCAGCAGTGGGGGGAAAAAAAAAATTAGTCTGTGACCAAAATGCCACTCAGCATCTGCTGATGGGAAACATGTTTGGCCTTCAAAGAAAAAAAAATAAAAAAAAAAATTCAAGAACAATTGACAGAATCCCACTGTAAACTGTAGATGCCCTTTGTTGTTATAGTACTAGACAGTTAAATATTACAAAGGCAGCATCTAGATTTGTACACCAAGGAAGAAATAGGAAAGTAGAAAATGTGAAAAATCCAAGATCAACTTCTGCTACAGACGCTACCAAGTAGTAAGCTGGGTGCAAACAAGCCTCCACTGACACACAGGAGCAGGTCTGAACCCATTCCCACCTCCAGGCTCACTCTCCTCTCGGTTATTTACCCACAAGCACATGCTCAGCTGCGACCCAGGCCGCCCCAAGTCCTCCCTAATGTGGTCAGTCTGAGCATGCCCCAGCCCCATCTACTTGGTGTCCCGAGTAGCTCCTGCACATACTGGGAGTGCTGGGAGCCTGAGCAGACTGGTTGATGGGCATCACGGGGCTGGCTGGCTAGCAAGAGAGCCACAGTGACCAGCATACTTGAGCCTGCTACCAAAACACCACTGGTGCAATTGCAGTCCCAGCATACATGGGACTCATGACTTGACACAACACCAGGAGCTGTGGCACAACTGTAGCATTTCCCAGGCAGATCCCAAGTGGTTGTACAGTTGCTGCTCCTCATTCACAGAGGTACTGGCAATCTCTAAAACCCTGTTAAGCCTCACAAGTATTGAGGTCACTGATTTGTTTCACTAATGCCATTAATCTAGAGTTCCGTGGTGATAATTTTCTTCTCTATACTACACAAGTGAACTCTGGAATCGTCTTTGCATCTTGCAAAGGGGATGCTCCTTCCTTCCAGCTCTATGCCCCCTGGGCTAAATTCAATCCCCAAGGTCTCCCTGTGATGTTTCTGGCAGTTGGACAGTAACAGAAGCAGCTGCATGGTCCTCCAAAACATTCACGGGGAGGCAGGGACGCACATCTCCTTCTGCAGAGGTTCTAGTTTGAGCAGTTCTGTCTCTAACACTTGCCATTTGCTTGAACCCCCCTCTGCATATGAAGAACCTAGACCGATGAAAAACGGATGTTAAAAATCACCTCCAACACTCCCCTGAGCTAGTTCTCTAGCTGCACAAACAGCTCTACTGACACACCTGAGAGGGTGGAATGGAGGCAAGAACAAGTGGCCAGAGCCTGCTTAAGTCGGTACTACCTCTGAAAAATGCATGTGAAATCATGCCTTATCTCTTCAAACTCTTCTGGAGTTCGTGGAAGCAAGCAGGCAAGACCCAGCTTAGGCAGAAAGACTGAAGGGAAAGACTGGGGAGATACACTATCTTAAGGATAATCTCCCCTTCCAAGCTGCTCAGTTAGCATTAGAATGAAACGACTTGTTCTTTAGCGTTTTCACCTAACTGTCCACCTTCCCCCTCAGAGCTGATAGTGCAGGTAGCACCCTGTCCCTGCTCCAGAGGCACACTGCAGGCAGCCCTGCAGAGCCCCTCTGCAGTGGGCTGTGCCACCAAATCCCGTGGAAGGATAAGACAGGAACATATTTTTCCACACTTTCTATATCCCCTCAGCTGCTTAGTCCTCTACATCAGCACTTTACTAGCACAAACCCCACAAAAACACGTCCAGTGACACTGACAAATTAACTGACCGAAATAATGAGCTTCCCTCTCCAGCCTTGTCTGTAGGGAAGATTTGTTTTTAAGTAAAAGAAAGGCCATGTGGAGGAGAATAATGTTGTAGTCTCTGGATTAGGTTTTAATTGAAAATAATTAGAGCCTAAAAAAAAAAAAACCCACTCCCTCCCATAAAAAAAAAAGCAAACCCAAAAAAATCCAGCACAAAAAAACCCCACACACAAAAAAACACCCAAACAAACAAAAAAACCCAAACAACAAAAAGACAAACCAAACAAAAAAAAACCCCCAACACCTTTCCCATGCAAACTCCCCCCACTATTCTAATATCTCATTCCACCTGGTCATCTTTTCTGAAAACAAATGTATTTGTCTTCTCCTATTACATTTGTGTACAGAGAGCCCAGGGGATTTCTTTACTTTTTATTTCCTTTTCAAACTCTTACCTATCACCTATGAATTTTCTAAACACCTTACCCAGAAACAGATCAGAGGCATACCTGCAACAGGGGAAGTGCTGCTACTTGAGGGTATGTGCTCTGCAGTACTCTTATGTTCCTCAGAGTGGTAACAGCAGCAGCACTGCATGCAGCAGGGGATGAAGGGCATTAATGCTCCAGTCTCTGTATCTTACACCTATGCCATACTGTTCCTGTTGGGAAGGAAGGATTGTCCTGTAGCTTAGTAGCATCCTAGATCCACAGGGGAACTGCTTTTGCTCCGGTTTCTTAGATGAGTTACGATTTCCACTGAACTGTTTTTCTGCTTCAAATCAGATGTGGTATGAAGTTGCTCTTTCTCCCCTCCGCATTGCTCTCCCACTCCCGTTAACTGCACTTGATACGCTGCAGCCTAGTTTCCAACCCTTTGCTGAATCTACTGGCACCTAGGCTGAGACAGGGAGCAATTTGGGCCCCTTTCACACTCGTGCGGTTCTGGAACTGTCCATTGCTTTGGAATGCCCTCAAACGCTGCTTCTTGTCAATTCTAAGCACTTTCGCAGTTAATCTGGTTCCCCTCCCAACTCAATGAGTGCTCGTTCAGATGCTCCTCCCTGCCTCACCATAATCCCTCAGGGCTCTGTCCTTATTCCCTTCCTTGCACTTAAATCATTTACTGTTCTTATCTGGCCACCTAAAGCATTAGTTCCCTGCTCAGAGGAGCTCCCAAACTCCACTTTGTTCCCAGCTGCTACCAGTCGGTTTAATTTCATGTCAGTAACTACCTTTGCACCATCCCACTGTCAGTTGATGTTTGAAAAAGCCAAAACTAAACCTAATTTTTTAATCTTTCTCCTCTGAACTGCCCCATCTCTTCCCTATCAGGGCAGCCAACCCTGCTGTTTGGTTTGGGGTTTTTTTTGTTTGGCTTTTTTTTTTTTTTTTCCCTCTGATAATCTCCTTCTTTCCACTCCCTGAGAGGCAGACTGTCACCAAACCTCTCTCAGTCCAACGTTTCCAACATCAAGCTCCTCCTCTCTACCTCCTTTGCCTTCGGGAGCCCAGCTTGCATCTGAGCAACACCAAAGATAGCCAAGATTACGCTCATGACTGGGGTGCTCCCACCTGCGCCAGAGTAGCAGTAAAACAAAACTGCCATCTCCTGCTTGGCCTGTGCAGTCTCTCACCCTCCATCTTCCTCGCCCCGTTACTCTCCCCAGCAGCCTCCTGCAGAAACACTTAAAACCCGAGCAGGTAAAATGGCCTTCCCGCCTGGCCGCCTCACGGTGGCTCCTGGGCGCCGCACAGCAGCAGGCCGCCGCCACGCTCCCAGCCAGGCACCGGCCCTCACGCCCGGCCGCCATGGCACACATCGGCCTTACCCCACGGCGTAGCGGGGCGGGCGGGGAAGGAGGTAAATAAAACCAACCCCTGGTTTGGGGCCGATAGGCACGAAGTGCTGATGGAGTCGGACACACGCTGCGGTGGCAGAAGAATAGCAAGGCGCGGCCTGCGCGCCGAACCGACAGCTCCCGGCGCCTCTCCCCAACCCGGGACAGGCCCCTCTCCGGCCGAGCCCACTGCCGGCTCCGTCTCGATCCTGCTGCGTGCGCCGGGTCGGGGGCGGGGGGGGCGGCACCACGGCCGGAGTTCCCTGGTGCCTCTAGAAGGCAAGGAGGGGTCCACACTTCACCACCGCTCTCTTCCCTCGGCCTCGCCCGGCTCGGGACGGGCTGCTTCGTACGTCTCGCTGCCACCAGGCCCGCGGCCTACGGCCCTTGCCGCCGTGCGCCCGCCCGGGCGGGAGAACGGCTGCGGCGGGACCGGGACTGGCGGGAACGGGCCGTTCCCACCTCCTTCTCCTCCGGCGCCACTAATGGGAAAGTTACTTTTTAACCCGGGACGGAGGCGCCGGTCTCCGGGCAGCGGCGGGCCCGTCGGGGCGTCCCGCCGGGAAAACAAGGTCAGGGCGCCAAGGCTGAGGGCGCCGCACGCAGCGGCTGGGACGGCCGAGGCCGGGGAGCACCCGCGCAGGGCCGGGCCGGAGCTCTTACACCCGTCAGCCGCGGGATGAGCTCGGGGTGCTGCGGGCCCCCGGCCCTACCCGCCCGGCAGCGGCCAAGGGGAGGCGAAGGTAGGAAGATGGCCGTGGCCGGCCCGGGATAAAAGCCCTTTGTTACGCCAACACAAAAAGCCAAGAAATACTTTTCGTCCGAGGCCTTCAGCGGGCGGAGGCCGCTCTGCTCTTCTAGGGCGAGGACGGCTCCCTCCCGAAAATCGACCCTCGAGGTGAAGAGTATTGATTTAAAAAAAACAACCAATCAACCACACAAAACAAACAAAAAAACCAAAACAAAAAAAAACCCAACAAACAAAAAAAAACCAAAACCAAAAAACCACACCGAACTAGAAAGGGAATTATAAAGAAACAAAATCGCGAAGCCCCACAGCCAGATGGAAAGCGAGGTGGGGGGGAGCGAGCCGCAGCCTTGTCCTGGGGCGCTCTGGGAGTTGCTGTGCCGCCCGGTCCGGCGTCGTTTTACGGAGGGAGAAAGGCCGTCCCGGCAGGTCCGCGTCCGCCGCCGCAGAGGGGGAAACACAACCAGCCGGGCGGGCCGGGCAGCCCCGCGCAGCGGGAGCAGCGGCGTGCCTGCGATCACTTACTTGTCCGTCTCTTGTGACATGTTTGATCCAATGAACTCTCTCCCCTTTTCCCGGTGCCTCCGTCTCCCTGGCGGAACTGGACTTTCAGGTCTGTGCAGGTGAAGGTGTGTGAACGCCCGGGACGGCAGAACCAGAGCTACTGGTAATTCTGCTTTCCTTGCCCCCCTCTCCCGACTCCGCAGCCAGCCGCCGAGGTAGCACAGGTAGAGCCCCCTCCCCCTCGCATGTGGGGAGCGGCAGGGCTGGGGCGCCGGCTCGGCTCGGCTCAGCACGGCTCAAGAGCGGCCGGGCCGGGCGCGCACAGGTAACTTTCCCAAGCGGCGCTGGATTCTTTCACTAAAGGCGCGGGGCAGAGGGACGAGCCGCCAGCTGATTGGCGGCGCGCGCCGGCAGGTGCGCTGCCATTGGAAGAGGCGCGCACAGGTAAGGCTGCCGCCGAGCTCCAGGTAACGCACCTCGCGCCCGCGCCGCGCTGGGAGGCAGCTGCGGGGGCCGCCGCCGAGGGGAAGAGAAGGGAAGGAGTGGGACGGGAGGAAGGAGGAAGGGGGAGCTGGTGCTGGTGCTGGGGCACCGAGCAGTTCCACTGTCGGACGGCCCCTCCCTGCCCCTGCTGCGGACGGAGCGGCCCGGCCGCGCCGAGGAGGTGCGGCGAGGCGCAGGGCCGTCGGTGCCTCGCGAGGCGGCGGTTGGCCGCTGAGGCGAGAGAGGCCTCTCGAGTGTGGCAACGGAGCGGGGCACCCGGGCGGGCCGGCGGAGCTGCCGCTCGGCGAGCCGGCTTCGTGCTGGCTTCGGGCTGGCGGCGGAGAGGAGTAGCCGTGCCCAAAGTCTCCCGGCCGAAGCCAGGCTGCCGCGGTTGGCTTGTGGCTGACGTCGGATGGTGCCCAGGGAGGCGTCGGCCTTCGCTGGACACTTTCGTAGATTGGTGGTTTTCTTAGGTTTCAGGAATTTTTTACCTTTTTGTTTGTTTGTTTGTTTGTTTGTTTTTTTAATTCTTTACCTTAACTACTATTGGGACCGTCCGGGTTTGACAGAGATGAATATCTTGGTGCAGATGTTTCTCGGCAGCGGGATGAAGTGGTGCCAGGAGATGACACCCACTGCGTGGAGCTGAGAACAAGCAGTCGAGCTGGGGGCTCGAAGGGTCTCTTTTGTCAGCAGGGAAAGGCTGGGACAGGGTGTTTATTGAGGAAAGCTCTGTTATATAGGCACAAAGTGGATAGAGAGGGCAGTGCCATCAGCCTCTTAGTCACCCTTTAGTCCTGTACACACTACTGTGTGCTTTACCCGAAGATCTAAGTGGGCTTACAAGGGACAAGATCGGGCTGTGTGGGCAGCAGCTTTGCCCCTGATGGGGAAGGTGAGGAAGAGGGCCTCTACCCCATTGGGTCAGTTTGTGAAGAGTGGAAGGGTAGCAGAGACTTGCATTTGCTCTCTCCCATTCTCAGTCCTCATTCTTCCACCTGATCTTTCTGCTACCATCTGTCCTTGTGAAAACATCATCTTATGCTAGGCATCCACCCTGACTGCTGATAACCTCTGCTGTACAAATAGTGCTGTGTGTGTAAAGAATGCACTATTATGTGGGGCAAACAATCATATTACTTAGTGATCTTTGCAAAAATATTAGCTGAATGATGCCAAAACCATCAAATTTGTACTGTCTTAGGTGAAGGCATTTTCAATTTTCTACCCTTGATTTCCCCTGACAGGGGACTGTAATAGAGGGGTTATAATTCACAGAAATATATATTTGTATAAACAAATATGTATGTATACAAATGTGTATATATATATAAAGCATATAGTATTGCAATCTGGGGCCTGATCTTTTACATACTCCTGCAGTTGAAATCAAACTTGAGTTTGTAAAGCCATCAGTATTATAGGATCGCAATCAGACACAAACATCTATTACTGTGTCTCAGGCCTTATCTGTATTCATAGTAGCTAACCAAATTAAGCCAATTCAGTATAAATCAATTCTAAATCAGCTTAAACATAGCCCCATGAAGATTTCTGTCTCTTTAACTAAAGAGAATTAGAAAAGTACTTTAGCTAGATTAATGACACTTTGATTGAGCACAAGATATTTCTCTTCTTCCATTCACCAGTCACAGGGAAGAAACATTATTATACAATCTGTGAATCCAACCAGAAGTTGTTAATGTGGCCTGAATTTTGAATAACAAATACTGGTATTGAACTTGTAGGCCGTTACTCGTAACAATGCTTGTATGAATTACTTTGTATAATGCATTTGGAGGAAGCCATATAAGGCTCTGTGAAACACCACAGAGAAACAGAGTAATTTATTCGTTGCAGATTACATAGTAATTTTGTATTCAAAATGACTGCATAAGCTTAAAAAAGTTTCTCAGGCTCCTTTCTGTGAGTTGTTGCAGAGAAATAATCGTAGAATGCAGTAACAGTTTAAGTTAGTGAAGCCCCCCCTTGCTAACTGCAGAAATGAGGTGGTTTTCTTTCCAAATACTTGTTATGCTGAAAGAAACTTTGAGACCTGAAAAGGTTACCTGTTTGAGCACCATCAGGAGGATTAATGCCAATTCAGATATCCTCTTTCTTGTTTCTAGTTTTTCAATTATGAGAAACATTTGGATGTTGGGTTTTCCCCGTATGAAATGTATAGGAAGGAGAGGAAAATCAGTGATGAGCACTTCTGAAAATGCCACCTTCTCTGAGGTAGAAATGCTGCTGACGTGATTTTTACACGAAATAAAACTGCATTTGATGCCATCTGCAGTCCTGGACCAAAGCCAAACTGTTACTCAAACTGTAACTCAAACTGAAATGGAGTTTGTTGTTCTAGTACTGGGTCAAATACAAAAACTGCCTTTAGCAGGCTGCTCTCAGGAGAGATTCTCTTAGAACTGGATGATCAGGAGACTGAATTACTGCTCACCGGCTTAGGTGGTGTTCCAAGGTCAAAGTTAGGAATATAAATGGAAAATGTAGTAATGAACTCTTGATTTGAGGTTGTTGGAGATGACAACTGTTATTTAGTTGGGACTTGCTTAGATGGAAAAATATACCATGAAAATTATTTTAACTAGGTAGGTAGGCATAGGGCTCGTTTTTTGGATGAGCCTTTTGCTTCAGACTGCAGATTGGAATCAAATTCAAAGTGTCAGAGTCCACCTCTAACTGAGCAGGTCAAACAAGTCCTACCTAATCCAGCCTGATGCTCATTCTTCATGATCTACAGGATTATTATAAATTAATCTGTAGGTCACTGAAAAATCAGCTAATGTTATTTTTGGCCAGATCAGTTTTCTTCTTGTAGAATAAAAGCTGTGTAGAGCAAAAATGCGATACATGATTGAAAATCTAGGACTTGTCTTTGGACTGTAGAAGAAAAATTTAAAATAGTAAAACTATGTTTTTCATACCGTGCTTGCTTCTTTGTGCAGCAACTGATAATTGTGGGGGGTTTTTTGGTGGTGCTATAAAGATTCAGGGTAGAATTCAAGTGTCTAAAGCTTTCCCCCTTGTTTATGCTATTTACTGCATGGCGGCTAGCATCAGTGTTGTTTGGACTTGCCAGCACTGGGTAAAGGAAATAGAGTGTACAAATAAGGCTTTGCTACCAAAAATATATTTCAGAAAACGATTAAAAGAAGTGTATGCATTAAAAGATGTTAGAGAGCTATTTATGTCAAAACAGTCTTGTTAAAGAACATCAGTGACAGAGCAGATGTTTGAAAACATTTGTTTTCAGTAGGCTATGATTAACACACACATTTTTGTGTCTCTCTAGGTCATTGATGGTTGTTGATATAAAATGTACTCTCTCATAGTAAGTTCAAAGACAACCACCTACCTACTAATTTTGTGATATGCAACATTTACTGTTAATCCTCCCCTTAGCCTTTTCTTTGTAGTCATCTTCTGTATGAAACTATATTTATTGGAATTTGTGCAGACCTTGATCCTCAACTGACTTCAATGAAGCCATCATGTACATCAAAATAATTTTTAAAGTTTACAGTGCAACCCTTCTCTCCCCCAAATAGATCATTGCTATGCTCTGAGAAGTAATTACCCTGTACTGTTAACTCTGAGAATTTAAGTAACCAAGATCCTGAAAACAGATTGCTTCTAATGCTTCCCAATTAAACTATAAAAGTGCTATCAGAATAGAAGATTTTGTGATTAATGGTGGGTTTCTGTCATGCCACTTAGGAAATGCACTTTGTGCTTCCCATATAGGTCTGTCTGAATCCCTTTAGGAACTTGGAGCTCTTGGGTGCCTCCAGATAAGGTATGACACCAGCAGTTCAGCAGTGTGGAGGACCATGGAATATCAAGCATTTCCTGGCCACAGGCTAAGGTGTGGAGCCAAGTGAGGTACTTTCTATTTGAAATGTTGATTTGCATTTCTTTTAGATTCATCAAAGCGGTATGTAAACGTGTAAGAAAAAAAGGACAGGCTTTATTTATTTTTGTTTTGCTCATTATGAGTAGAATTCATGGTTCTGAAAGATGTCAAAGTTATAGCATGACTATCCTGTATATCTGCAATGCTGAACTTAGCGTGGCACACACAGGGTTGGTTCAGTTTAAAGCAGAAGTCATTTTTAGTGATGAAAATAGCTCACAGCATGGAAATCCTTTCAGGACTGAGACATTGAGACAGCTGAGAAGGTGGAAAAGTCTGACAATAGGTTGTAATAATACGTTCATACTTGATTAGCAGATGTTAAAGTACCAATCCATTTCATAAAGATTACTGACAGTTTTGGAACCAATTCAACAGAATTTAATATAGAATGATAGCTATTCTGCAGATGCTTTGATCTACCTGATAGTGGTTTTTAGTGATTCACTCAAGCATTTTGAAACATACAGGGAAAATACAGTTAGGTCACCTAATGATGGTAATTTTGCTTTTAGTGTAAAACTGTAGTGTGAAAAAGAACAAGAAGGCATCTCTGAAAGACAGTTTAATGTCATGTGGGATCTGGGACTCTGGAAGTATGTTAATTAAGCTGACATTAAAATTGTGTGATGTTGTCATAGGGCAGAGCTAGAGAACCTAAATAATCTGACCTGTGAGAAAAATGTTGAGTGAATCTTCCTGAAGCTTTGTCCAGCTTCCTGTGTCAATCATTGGGATGTTTGCATCATTGTAGAACAAAACTGCAAATTCACAGACACATTTTGAGTTCTCCTGTCTTGGGCTGAAGGTAGAATGCTCTTAGCTTGTTAAAGTTGCAAAGAGTTCCTGGGGAATGTAGGAAGAAAATACCCATATATCCTTTTTTCTTTAGCTACTACATTATTTTTTAATTGCCAGTACTAGTTTGAAACCATCATGGTTTTGTTGTTGGTTGGAGGGGTTTTTTGGTGGTTTTTTTTTTTTGTCTTTGTTGTTTTTTGTTTATTTTATTTGTTTGTTTCTTGTTCATTTGTTTTGGCTTTGTTTGCTTTGGTTTTGTTAATTTGTTTGGGGGTTTTGTTTGTTTTGGTTTTGTTTCTTTTTGTTTGGAATTTTTTTTCCTTAAAATCAAGGTCTTTTTCTTCTTTCTTTTCTTGGTACTGCAGTGGGTGTCTGGAGAAGGTGGGCTGGTCTTTTCTTAAGTTCCACGGAGGCCCAGACTTGAAGGGCTCTCACTGGGGAGTGGGAATGGCCAAGTCTGTGTTTGCCACGGAAGTTGCTGCTCCCAGCTCTCATCAGTCAGTTCTTGAATCATCGTGACTTGCAGAGCATCATTTTAAAGGAATCTAAAATAGAGATGCAATCAACACGTGAAAAACCTAAGAGCTTCAAATTTATTTGCATTGGTTTTAAGCATCTTGAGAGTTTAAAAAAATATGGAAGCTCCACAGGTCTAAATCACTGCACTGCAATAATAAGCATTCTAAAACCAATGACTGATGTGTTTCTTTGCGCTAACAGTCTATCCTAAAATAGGTGTAAGTAATAGGCATGCAGAAGGTGAAAGATGGCATATAAACAATTTCTTGTTTACTTTTCCCACACTCAGAAACTAGAGTAAATGCAGCCCAAAGAATCCACAGAAATACTTTCCAATCAGAGCAGCAGGAGTTGGTAAAACAAAGCTGTGGACATATCATCTTGTTGGCTTAAAATCAATGCAATTTTGCCTCAAAACAGGATGCTACTATAATCAAGTAGCAAGGTACTTAAGAAATCACAGTAAATGGAATAAGCTGCTTTCAGACTCTGCTGAATAAGAGGTGGGGTTGATAGCCCCTGGGCTGTTGCTCGTTTATCCTTGTGGCTGCCCTCAGGAGCAGGCAAATGTTATTTTATTTGAAGGGCAGAGGATAAAGAAGATTGGTGGCACAAAAGGAACCAGTGTTGGAGCCAGGAGATCTCTGCAGTGCCTTGTTCCATGGAAAGGTCACTAGACCATGTGTCTCTGTGTTTCTGTTTATCAGCTCTGCTTTTAGTACCTTTACAAACAGGTGTGGCAGTGTCACTTTCTACTATTTGTTGCTATTCTCTTCTGAAATAGAGTATTTCAGAAGAAAGCCTTCAACTGGTTTATTTCATAAACATAAAGACAGTATAGAATATTACTCCATCAGGCTTTCTGGGCAATGTAGGGTCGAAGCTTGTTGACATAATCTTTGGCCTTCATACTGCCTGGATTTGTTTCTCCAGTGCTCAGGAGCTTCAAGATCCTGGCTTGGGGAAGACCCCAGTTCTAGATCCCCTGCAACTGCTTTGTCAACCCCTCCTATCAGGTTCACCATCTCAGTGATACTATGTTTATACAATGCACATGCTCTGCGTGCACCTACAAGCCTGCTTTATCTCTACTCAGACTGCTGTGAAAGTAGATTTTACTGTGCTGCTGCTGCTGGAAGGACTTCCCTGACACCAGGGACGTGTGATAGCTACTCTATCTCATTCCACCCCTGTGTCGTGGGATAGCCAGACCCAGGAATTGGGCTTTCTTTGACATTCTGATTCCAAGTTCCTTTATACCTCACTTTTTCTTCTGTGTTGTCTCTGTAACCTGGGTGCACTATTACACTCCCTAATCCAGTATTGATTTTTTTCCTATTTTTTTCTTTTTTCTTTTTTTTTTTTTTTAGTGCAGATTGGCATTACTATGTAATTCCAAGTCCTTTAGCTGTGATCCATGGCTATGGCATGTACTGCTACCATGTTTCTCTGAGTCCCTTGTTTAAAGAAGTGTCAGACCAAACATCCATGTTTTCTCAATTCATTCAGGATGCAGAAACTTCTTACCATGTCATACCTTTGACACTGTGTAAATAGGAGTTGCACTGCAAATTTTGCTTCCTTTGTACAGAAACAAATATCTTAGAATAAAGATTTACAACATCTGTGTTTTTCCATTACATTTTTGTTTTTCCATTTTTTTCCCCCAAGTAAGTGGGAATCTTAACTTCAAGAAGCAGCAAGGTCAAAGTATACTGCAGTGAAATTTTATGTGGCTCCAGGACAGAGATGCTGAGTATTTGCTTGTTTCTGACCTGAGAACAGTATGTGGAGATGGTGTTTTGTTTATATGGAGTCTTTAGGTGTGAGGGGCAAAGCAGGCAGGTTTACATTTACATTTCTTTACCTTTTTTTTTTTTTCTCTAGCTCCCACACATGAGCAATAGCCCTGCGGGGAAGGGTGGGGGTGAGATGTGTATGTTGCACCATAAAGTTTGCTCAGTACTAAGACTTCTCTAGAGAGGGCAAACTGTGCTTTACCATCATTGAGGGTATAAATCACTCATCTGCATAATCAATAACATGGTTAACGTGCTTGGGGAAGGAGACAAAATCATATGCTTGGACTGTGTCATTCCAGAGTGAGGTAGCTGCAGGAGGACACATTCAAAGGTCCAGGAAACCTGTGTGAGAGGGAGGATCAACTGACACCCTGTGGTCTCCTAGCCCCAAGGTAAAGACATTTGGTATTGCTCAAGCTCTCACAGCCCAGGCACGAACTGCCAGAGACAGTTCCTGACCTGTGGAAGCTTTCAAAGGAGATGCACAAGGCAGACAAGGAGGTAGGTGCAGCACCTCTCCGTTTTATATGTGAGGGTTTTGAGCAATAGACTTGCCAAAGGTTACGTGGGGAATCTGCAGAGCCAGGAATTTATTACCCCTTGCCCAAATCTCAAGCTGGTGCCAGAAGCAGACAGGTAGCTTGCTGAACACTCCAGCCTGACTCCTGGAAAGTACTTTAGTATTCTCAGTGAAACCACTGAGTTCCTCAGTTTAGAATACATTTACCTTTAAACTGCACAGGCAAGGATTACGTGTTTTGACAAACTCATGCCAGAGTTTTGTGTGCCTTGTGGATTCTTAGCCCCTGAAACATCATCATGGCTAGCTGCTTGTTAAACCTCCTGTCTAGCAGAATCCCTCCACCCTCCTGTGGGCTCTGAGGGGGTGCCTGAGAGAGTGCAAGGTGCCTTTCCCAGGCTAGCCTTGCCCTTTTTTTGTTTAAATTACTAGCAAAGGTGAAGGTACAGTTTACAGGGGGAAAACAATTTAGGGTGACTCTAAATTGACATCAGTATCCACACAGGACAGTTGATGATGTGGTGTCATAACTGGCTTTAAGGATAGGTCTTGCCTTGGACAGAGTAGAGTCCATTCACCAGAGTTTTATAACTCTTGATAAAATCTTTCTCTGTCTATGTGTGTGAAGTGTAGGTGGTGGACACCGAGCTTGGTACTACAGTGCAGTGGAGCAGGAATTAATCCCATAATGAGGATTCCCATGGTATCCCTCAGGTCACAGTAATGAGCCTGCAGCAACTTGAGTAAAAAGCAGGATGCAAGAGAATGTCAGAAGGTCCTTTCACCCTGTCACTCCTGGGATCTTGTCTGTAAGTGAGGGGGAAGAATTTCGTTGAGACTCATAACAAATAAACGCCTTAGAGTCACCACTGGTTGGCACAGCCCAGTAGAAGAGAACGTGTCTGCCCAAAGGGGCTTTCTGTTTCTTACCCTAGATCGTGCATTTCTGCCCCCTTGTGTCACAGCAGCAGCCTTGCTCTTTCATCTTCCAGAAAACTCCTGTTGGTTTTTTTTTGTGTGTTTTTTTTTTTTTTTTTGGTGTGTGTGTGGTTTTTTTTGTGTGTTTTGTTTTGTTTTGTTTTTTTTTAATAGGGTGAGTTTTCAGGCAGGTAAGTAGGCTGGTTTGACCCCCTAAAACTCCATTCCCAATCTATGGGAGTGCTGGAGCCAACAAAAGGAAGGGGATGGTAGTTATAGAGCAGGCCCCCCTCTTTTGGCAGTAGCCTGGATTTAGCTTTGAGTTAAAGTGCTTGTGAAAGTGCACTCACAGCAGTCTGTTTAGGGCGAGTTAAAGCCTTCCAAGTGGAAGCCTGGGGAATTAACTGCAGCATTTGCATGGCCCAGTTCTCACACGACATCTCTCAGTATTAGAGAGATGTGGCATTGCCAGCAGCTCTGGCAGCATCTGTTTCTTGCACCTTTCGGCCTCCTCCAGTGGCTGGAGTGATGGTGAATTTCTGCAAGTACAAGACAATCCTCAGATCAGCATCACTGTAGACCCAGTGAAGCTTCCAGATTCCTAGAGGTGTATGGATAAGTGCAGATATCTGATCAAGAAGGTGAAATGACCATCTTTTATTTGAAAGATGTACACGTAGAAGGTGCTGTGTCTGGTTATTTTTTGTAGACAGTATTATGAAGGATGTCAATCATTCAAGTTGTCCTTTGCACCGCATCTCTGTTCTCTGCTTTGAAAGTGATTTCACAGCTGGCTAATGCTCAAATTCGGGTAGCTTTAGACAGTAGATGCCTGGGGTTAAAATTCGATGTTTTGGCCCTCCAAACACAGCCTTGCAAGATGGAGAGTGGGGAAAGGGGATTTCCCTTTTGATCTGTGCTGTTACCTTTGGGTTCCAGAGCTTCCATCAGGGCAGGAAAGGGGAAGGGAGACCAAAGATATCTGAAAATCTTCAGTGTAAACAAGGCCAATTGTACACACACCAATTAACCTCAGTGTAAACAACCAATCACACTCTAATGGGGAGAACCTTTTGAGCCTGAGGAGGGTGCTTTGAAGTGCCTCTGCTCAGAGATTGCCTGTTAATGCAGAGAATGGCACCAGTGGCAGCTATTGGCCGCGTGAGTAGAGTTTGGTGGCAATGACAGTGGTACTGGGTGGACTGGAGTTGGATGCTGTGATGTGATGATACAGTAGAAATTCCAACAGTGATGAGGCAGTAGCCAGTGGCAACCTGCTGTAGGCTTGCCTTTATCAGCCACCATTTATCACTGATGGCAGTGGGAAGGAGTTGGAAGGTTTTGTTCCACGTATGTGCAGTCACTGCCTCTGTGGCCAGGAAACTGCGTGGCCTGTGCTTTCACTGACAGGTCACTTTCCCAGAAAGTCTGCAGCCTCCTCTGGCTTTAGGTCTCTCTAAGCTCCAAGTGTCATTTTCTTCTTTGAAGCACTGTACTGCTTGTTCAGGGGGCCTGATCCTGTGGTGGGTGGAGTCCACTGAGAATCTAGCTTTGTGAGCTGTTGATCAGGCCTTACAGGGTTGAATTCAGTCTGTTTGCAGGTGGGTGCTGCTACCTGCATAATGTTGAGGGCTGCAGCAGGTTCCTCAGCCCTGGTCTCTGGTTCTAGAAGAGGAATCAAACAGAGTGATTTCTTTGCAGGCTCTTCTACCCATGCCACAGGCCTGCATCTCTCCTAAAGTTCCCTTAACATTCACTGCTTACAGCCCCTGACCCTCGACAAAGTCATACACAAGTTAACATAAATATGTTTAACTCTCAGCTGGGAGAGGATTATGTCAATTTAGACTAATAGCTGCCAAATAAGAGCCATGCAGATACCCTTAAATTGGTTTAATTTATGTCTGCTGGCCCTGACGATTGGAAGAAAAGATAAATATACACAAAGCATTCAGAGCTTGGGGTGTTA
This sequence comes from Megaceryle maxima, assembly GCA_024605025.1. Lineage (NCBI taxonomy): Eukaryota > Metazoa > Chordata > Aves > Coraciiformes > Cerylidae > Megaceryle > Megaceryle maxima. Next base: position 19,303 of record JANHGN010024722.1, read on the forward strand.
TGATGCTAATTGAGAAGTCACCAAAGGAAGCCTGAATGGTGTGTGGGAATTTTAGTGCATGAGATTAGTGGCTAATTAGCAGCAGGGAGCTGGAGTGCACTTCTCCCAGCTGTCTCACCCTGAGAACAGGCAGCCGAGCCCATGCAGTCTTGCCTCCAAACCAGCTCTGGAGCATTGCTTGTGGGCCACGGACAGTGTGATGATGGGGAGATAGTGTCAGTGCTGTAGCATGCTCTCCTGGCATGCACAGAAGCAGTGTCAGAGCTACTGCTGTCTAGGTGACTTGCTGTATACTGAGCCACAGCAAAGATACAGGCCTTTGAGAGCAGAGCTCTTTTTACTTTTTAACAAATGAACAAATCTTGTTACCTTACTTTCTGCCTCTTTCATGCCATGTTTGCAGCAGATGACAGAACATACTCCAGAGGCCCTGAGCTTCAAACCCTGCTTTAGACTCTGAAGTGGATGCGTACAGGTGGTGACACCCTCTTCCTTGAATCGTATTTGATAATCATGACATTTAAAAAAGAGAGGTTTCATCTGTCTCTCAGTGTCCTGGTATATCCCTCTCAAGCATTTCCCCAGTGTACAAATGAAGTACAGGAATCAGAGCTTTAAATAATACACTTCTGTCATACGAGTCTCAGAGGCTGACCTTTAGAAAAGAGAGGATTTAGAAAAGAGAAGATTATAGGAATTGGTGTCACTGATGCATCACCGACACCACTGAACTAATTATGGCTTTGTTTGATTAGGCACTCATCTATTTTTCTCCATTGTTTTGCATTCCTTTGTGAGAATCCCTTATTCTTTATTTAAGAAGGTTTTTTTGTAAATCTGAAGCGTTACATGTTTTCTTCTTTTCCCCACATTTGTTTTTCCTAGTCTGAAACAAGTGTAAACAGCAGCTTTAAACTATTGCACACCCTCTAGATGAAAATAACCAGCTTAAACCTTACACAGGCATCAGTAGAAATTCCAGCATGGTTCACTTCTGAATTCTACAGAGATAGAAAACTTTCCTTCTGTGTCACCAGCTCTCTGAGTAGTACAGTTTTGGTCAGGCTGGAGTCAGAAGTGGTATAATGTGAGAGGCAGTGAGTGGCCTGGGACTATGTGAGCTGGTGGCAATAGAGTCAGCTTTTCTGGTGATCAGTGCATGGGCACTTCTAGTCCAGTTAGTTTAACCCTCTAGCCAAGCAATAGTCTTTCCCCACTGTTGAGAAAAAGCTAGATCATCCACGATCTCCCCAGTAAGGGCTAATTACAAATACAGTAGCCCTGTTGTAAAAGTGATGCTGTGAGGAGACGTAAAGTTTGCTGGCAGAGCTAATATCTTGTTTGATCATGTATGTAGTTGGGAAGAGTTAACAGACTTTCAGATGCAGAAGATCTGTGAGTCTTAAAAGAGAAAACTCAAACTTTCAGCTGTTCTGGTCCCCTCTCAAAAATCCCATGGAGAAATGGACACAACAGCCCCAGACATTCAACTCTGCCATGGATAAAGCCAGCTGGCAGGGCAGCACCGAGAGCTGAGGTGCTCCAGGAATCTTAACAGCCTGCTGGAGCAACAAATTCCTGAAACTTTGCTCTTCGTTCAGTCAATGTTTGTCAAAACTGGAATGAGAGAGACAGGAAAAATCAACATTTTCTGGCCAAGTTATTTCCAGCTGGCTCTAGGTGGGTAGTAGCAATGCAGCTGTCAGGTTTCACATGATGATTTTTAAATGGATACCCTTTTATTAGTCATCTTTTAAGATATCTTCCCTTTTACTGTACGCAAAATACACGTGGGTACCATTACTGATGGTTTCAGGTACTACTGGACAGTAACGTTAAGATACCCAGTGGAAGCTGGTCAGTGCAGCAACTGCTGCAGCATGGGAATTCAGTGACAGTGCTACAGCCTGAAAGGTACTATGTGCTGGAGCCTGGCACAGAGCTAGCAGCAGATAAGACATCTCTTTAATCTCACTGTGAGGTGAAAAGGGAGAAGAATCCCAAATCAAGTATATTCAGCTGAATAGAGCTTGTGAAGGGACTGTTGTTTGCTTGAATAGCTTTAAGAGGAATCTGCCACAAGAGAAAATATTTGCCCTTCCTCCTGGCCAAAGCAAAACAAGCCCTACTTCCCTACTGTTCCCTGCTGAGCTTGGGGTGTCTCCTGGTGCCAGGTGGGGGGGGGCAGTGGGACCAACACCATCTGCTTCTTCACAGCATCCATTTAAAGTCAAGGCTTGATGATCGTTGGTCCATGGGCTCCTCCTCATGGGGTGGGGGGGGATGGCCCTGTCCCAAGGGCATCTCAGATAATGCAGGTGGGTGTCAGCAGACCACAAACAGTCCACCCATCTCTCCAGAGTGCAGAGGAGGCTCTGGGAGAGGAAGTTATCCACATAATGATCTTGGGATGCTGTGTCTTCTGATCAGTTCCTGTAGTGCTGAGGAGTTTTGTGGGGTTCCAATAAGCTGTGTGAAGAGGAGAGGATGGGACAACAACTCTTCTTCTGTACTTGCTCCTCCTATGAATAAACTCAGCCAATCGTCCCACCACGCAAGTGGTTGTGTTTCTTGCAGGCTGGGAGACAGGCAGGTCTGTACATCCTTGCTCTTTTAATGTTTTCTGCACAGTAAAGAGAAGAAAAGTGGTGAAGGAGATAAAGAGAAGGAGCTGCAGAGGAGTTTCAAAATCCTGTAGGAATGCCTCGGCATGGCACACTGGGTCTGAAGGAGCCCAAAGCTGTGCTCAGCTCCATGAAACCTGCTAGCTCAGCTGGAAATCCCAGGATTTCTTCTGGTTTCTGAGCCAATCACTAAGCATTTAGAGGAGGTACCATACTGAGCTGAAGTTCTTCAAGCATATCTGATCTCATGTCAGCTAAACCCAGCTAAAAATCAGCTTAAAGCTCTATCTTCTTCCAAAGAAAACCATCAAGCCTCAGTCTGGAGCTTCTGTTACTTTAAAACCAGAAATGCTTCTTCAAATAAAGTATAAAAGCTAGTTTGCTTTGCAAAGGGTCTCTCTAAGAACTGCTTTCTCCAGGTAACTTCCAAAATAAACCCCACCTATTCAAAATAAAAAAAAAAAAATCACATATATTAAAAAAAAACCAAAAAAAAACACCTATTCCAAAATAAAATACAATGTCTAAGATGACATCTGGGAGATCTACAGAAGTCTGTTTTAACTGGGGTAACTCTAAGGTGAGAGACAGGTCAAAATCAAGCTTAGAATGGAGGCTATCTGCAACCTTTGTAAAAAAGATTACCTTCTTGCTGGGGAGATAATGTTTCTGTTATTATAAATAACAAACTGCTTTATACCATTTACTCTCCCCTCTCTCTTGGGCTATCATCTCTGATAGCTGGGAGACTTGACACAACAGCTGAGGTGAAGCTCTGATGAGACCGAATCGTGTTAGTGTCGTATCGGGCGCTGTGAGACGCTGTCAGTAGGTACCGTGGTCCTCACCCCAAAGCACTTACAGAGTTTGTAAGGAGAAGGGTCATAGTAAAGTAGGGATATCTGTGCTGCTTTGAATGGTGTGATTTATAGCTGTAATTTGTCACTAAAGCCCGTTTTTTATTTTACTGCATTTTGATGTAGAAGCGTATGAAATCTTACACAAGTAATGCCTTTCCGGGTGTGCTTCTGCAGGGGAATTTCTGTTCTGTGCAGTTAGCCAGGAGGATCAGGCTTTATGATAGAGCAGTTTGGTCTGAGCCACTTTCCCTCTCTGGCCTGTTCAAAAAGTGCTAAGGGGGGCAAAGCAAACTGTCTTGACTGTTTTGCTGGGCAACAGCAACAGGCTGCTGCCTGGGGTTGTGTGCAGAGACCCTCCTGCTCCAGAGGAGCTGATCCTGTTAGGTGGAGCAAGTCTGAACAGAGTGAAACGAAGAGGAAATGCCAGCTCCAGCTCTCCCAGATGGCTCCAGGCTACTTTGTACACAAACTTTTTCAGCCTCGAGAGGTTTTGTATATTATTTCCTCACCGTCCACAGACTGCTTTTTGGATCAGCACTGCACTGTGGAGATCTTGGAAAGCCAGCCCACTCGTGTGATTCAAGAAACAGAAGCTGTGCCATGATTATTGGGCTGCTTGCTCTGCTATCTGCTCTGCTCTATTTTGGTAATCCTCTTCTCTCCTGCAGGTATTAACATGTGCAAGAAAGTTTCGTCACAATAAACAATAGCAAAATATGCCACTTTTTTTCCTGTCCGTCAAAGATACCATCATACTTTTAAATCCATCCCAGCAAAAATCATCAGTGGGGCTGCAGAAAGGTCAAAGGTTTGCTGGTTTAGGATTTCGTGGGAATATACGCTTGTTTGGACTTGGCCCAAGAGCTTCGTTTACCTGTTTGACAGGTAACAATTAGCAAGTAATAGCTCTGCCGGCTGGAATGCGGCTGCGAGGGCCAGCGGGCGCTGGGTTACCTGGTGGGCAGGTGTGGGTGCAGCGCCCAGATAGGTATGTGCATGCACAGCATTCCTGGGAATCAGTTTTCCCTTAAAGATGCAGCGATGACTGCAGGGCACAAAAGGGCTGGGCTTAGCCCAGGCTCCAAGACGTTGAGCTGTTTGCAAGGTAAAGAAGTAAAGTAAATAGTGCAAGAGAAGAGAAGCTGAGGTAAAGGGCTGTGAAAAGCAGCTGCCCCTTTTCTTCCTTGCCCGGAAAGAGGAGAGTGTGAATTCTTTCCTGAGAATCTCAGTAACGGGAAAATTCGGTGTGATTACAGTGTCATGAAAGATAAAGCAGAAGGGGAAAGCTGAGACTTGAGAAGGGTCTGTCTTCAAGCTACGTGGCTCAGGAACCGTCTGTAAGGATTTTGCGCGCATTGCTCCCCAGTGGCAGCGCAGCACGGGCACGGCAGCACGGAGCAGAGCCTAGAAGCTCACTTGACATGGTATAAATGTGAAGTGCAGAAACACTCTGTCAGTTGTTTAGAAACAGTTAAACAGCTTATGTGCAGTTACCCTCAACTCTGCCATCAGCAAGAATCCAAGCCTCAAGAGTTTATCAAATAAAACCACTTTATCTGTGGCAAATGGCCCCATTTCCAGCTCCTGCAGCTGCGGGGGAAGATTCCTGCATCAGCCCCTCCCAATGTCGAGTCCCTAGAGGGAATCTGATATAAATTATGTAGATAGGGACTCTGCAGGTTCTTTTAAGATGACTGCTGTTTTGTTTTGTTTTGTTTTTACCACAGCAAGTGACCCTTCCCTCTTAGGAACAGAAAGGTTTGCTCATTCTTTTCCTATTTTATTCCCATTTGTTAACAGATTTCTGTGTTTGTGAATTTCCACTTACGTGTTTCAGAGTTGACAATCGAGCTATTGTGTGACTTTGGAGAAGCCACATCCTCTTTCCTGGTCTGTATTTTCACCTGCAGAGCTGGAGTAGTGAGTCCTGTGTTATTAACCATGAGAGACAGGGTTTGTAAGTACTGCTAGTTAAATACATATTTATTTATGTCACACAGTAATTCCTTTGAACTTTATTTCACTAAGATGGCAAAGTATATTGTATTTTTATTAAAAATAATCTTTTTTTTACTTATGAACGGCTTCCCTGGCTGAAAGGACTTTATTCTTGGTGTACTAGTTGATGTCATTTGAGGAAGAAGGAATACAAGTATAATTAGGGACCATTTTCCTTGATCTTAAAGGACCCAACATCACTTTGAGTCATTAAGTATTATTTGTACACTATTATTTAGTATGACCTTCATTAAGAGGGATTCTCTTTAAGTGGTCATTAAGCCTGACTACAAGCTGACACAATAGTAAGATTTGTATTTATTCTCACAAACTCCTCACGAGCTACAAGCAAGCACTACGTAAGCACGGGCATCTGCACTGTGGAACAAACTGAAATGAAAATGCAACCCTTTCTCAGAAGGTGCTGAGAAATATGTGAAAAGCTCCTTCCCCCAGCCCACCACCACTGTGAAGGAAGATGTAATTATCTGTCCTGGGTTGGTCCAGAAGCTTGCACACTGCACTGCACACCTCCAAGAGCCCCTGCCCTGGGCACTTTGGGAAGAAGTGAGCACCACTCTTCTAAGCATCCTCCTTTGTGTCTCAGACTTCCTCAGCTGAAGCTTGGATCTGTCTCTGCATTTCACACCCGAGTCAATACTTTGTTTTCTGAATCTGTCTGACCACTGTGAGAGCCCCTGTATACCTTTGACCTCCATAACATTATGCAGCAATGAGCCCTACAAGTTATACTTCAGATAATAATTTTGTTTCTTATAAACCACATTTCTGATGGTGGCATTTGGCATCTATAGTACTGTGTGAAACAGTGGTCAAACTGTTCCTTCTGTTTCCCATTTATTGCTCTCCTCTATCGTGCAGAGTCCTGCACATTTTGATGTGTCTTGTTACCGTGGCCATTTTGATCTTGCAACATTTCCAGTCCCCTCCTCTTTGGGCATGGAGGACAGGAACTGCATGCTGTGTTCAGGATCTGAGGCACTCTAGATTTGCCCTGTGGTGTAACAATGTTCCTTACACTCCTGAGGTTGCTTCAGCCCTGCTGAGCATGGGAGCAACCTGAGCACGCTGAGCAACACTTTCATCAGACCTCACAGTCATGACTGTGCTGCATAGTTGTACAGCATAAGCACAAAAGCCTTGGAATCAGCTGAAGAACTCTCCTCATCCTGCAGCTTTCTACCCATCTCTAGGTTTTGTGTCCCTGTGCGGGCTTGATCACCCTGTCACCTGAAGTGAGTGGAAAGAGTTCCTCATTTCAGGAAGGCTGGAAGTCCTCAGGGCATCTCTTGTTAAGGGGAGCTGCATGGAGAAGCTGAGCCATGATGAGTGCTGAGCGATGTGCTCTTCTGGTCCTTGGGAATGGGAAATTTCATGTTCTCAGGGAGACCAGACCCATTTAGGTAGAAGCGAAATGAAATGCAGTACCAGTGGCAGCCTTGTGAGAGAGTTTTGCCTCACCTTCCACTTTCTGAAATGCTTTTTGTGAACACGAGGAATTCAGCCTTTCAGTTTGGTGCTGCTTTTTACTATATCAGCACTTCAGCCAGCAGTTGTAAACATTTGAAGAGTGGCATCAATTAAAGGTGTCTCAGGAGCAAATCTGATTTGAAGAACTTGGAAATAGGGGAAGAATAGATACTGTACCAAATGCTTTTCTAAATGGACACCTGGAAGGATGAAGCCATGGAAAGGGTGGTTTGGGAGGCAGCCTCCCCACTGCAGCAGTGCAGTCGTAGTGATTAAACATACCTTTTGGAAGCACACACTGTTTTGAAGGGGCTTCCAGTCATCACTGAATGAAGCTTACAATGAATGACCCATTGCATTTAAGAGGCAGGATGACTCCACCTGCTATTTGGGTTCTATACAAAAGGCTGGCAGTGCTCTCAGGCTGCACGTGGGCACTCTGGAGAGTATGCCAAGGGCTCTGTTGTTCACTGGTAACTACCAATAAAGAGTCCACTAGAGAAAGTGGGTTATAAATGGCATCTGAAGTAGTCTTTCACCCTAGCAAAGGGTATTCCAGGAGAGCAATGCAGGAAAAGGACCAACTCAAAGGAATTCACAACCACAGGTTATTCTCAGACAGCACCACAGTGCGTAAGAAGGAACAGAAAACATATGGCCTTATTCTCTGTGAAGTGTTTGTGGAGTTTTTGTCACCATAGTACCAAGTCACCAAATACAGAAAGGTCCCTCCCCTGACTCATAACTGAACCCACAGTGGCTGTTGCTGTTTCTAGCAGACCACCTCGGTCTGTCCAGTGTGTAACAGCTGAATGGAGCAATGCTGGACACTTAAAGGCCTCTCCATCCTCCCAGCACATTGCAAACAGATTACTACACCCAGCAGCTCTTTATGAGCTTTTCTGAGTGGGTGAGAAAAGCACCTCATTCTGTGGATCATTTCATACAACCATAGTGCTGACTGGTGTCATCTGCAGGGTAAAGATTCACAAAACACTGCGTTGTGTTCAGCTCTCCATCACTGGACTTGATCTGTTTGGGAAGAAGTTTTCTGAAATAGTTATCAGTTTGAGGCTGATAACCTGATATTAAGACATTTTTAGCCAAAATGGTCTTGCTGCTTGTGTCAGTAAGGATAGTGAAAAATACAGTGTTTTGTCCAAGCTTGTTGTTTTCATATTTATGAACAGTTCTGCCATTCCCATGCTTCAGAGAACGCTGCTGTAAGTTAGCATGGCATCAAGAGTGGCAGATGGAAAAAAACCCACTGCTTCAGGAGTCTGCTCTGAAAATCCCTTTGGAATTCACATTTGCTCAGCTCTAGCATTGGTAATGTCAGCAGCTGCACGTATCTGGAGTTTCCATCCACGCCAGGCTACATGTGGCCTAAGAGCAGATGCCCCTGGCTCTCCAGGCCTCTTCTGCTGGGACCACCCTGGAGGCAGAAGTCCCCTGTGAAGACAAACTACCCTGCAAAGGAGATTTTCTGGAGCTGGGGCAGGAGTGGACTACAACTAGGAGCACAGGAAGTGAAGATGGGGACTGGGGAAGGTCAGCAGACAGGCTGTGACTGGGAACTAGAGTGTGGGGAGCACTTGACTGCTTGGATGAGACTGGAGCAAGGCAGTCTGAAGACAGACATGGGGGCATGGGGACTACTAAGACAGAACAACAGAGAACTGAGAACTAACAGACATAGAAGGAAAAGCAGTGGGGCTGGTTTGTGCAGAACAAGGGCTACTGATGGCTGAGTGATGCTGTGGGGACCCAGTCCAGACAAGACTAATCACTCTGGACAGCGTCCTGGCTCAGCCACCATGTTTTCTGCCTTCCCCTGGTGCCCAGAGATCTCAACATTACTTACACCAATTATACCAACCAGGAGCTGCATCACTACAGGAAAGTCACTTCATAGAACAGTCCAGGTTGGAAGGAACCTTGAAAGATCATCTGGTCCAACCTTTCACAGGAAAGAGAGTCTAGATGAGCTTATCTAGCACCATGTCCAGTCACATATTGAAAACCTCTAGTGACGGGGACCCTACCACTTCCCTGGGGAGGTTGTGGAACTAGATACTTTGGGTGGGACAACAAGAAGCTGGAGAATTGGAACACCAGTAAGTGGATGTCTTAGTGCTGTATTGGTACAAGGTGTGGGAGGTCATCAGTTGGAGCAGGCAGAGGAGCAGAGAAGCCATCTAGCTTTCCTTGCCAACAGCATGGCAATGAGCAAACCACTGCTGTCCCGCTGCAGGAAGGCACCTCCAGGCAGTGAAAGCAGTGCTGAGGCCATTGCGGAAAGGAGTGGTGAGACTACGTGGGCATGACCTGCCTCATTCTGCCTTAGAAGGGGTGTCCCAGACTTGTTCAGCACAGAAAGCAAATGCTGCAAGGAGGTACTAATACCTCAAGGAAGTTACTACCAGGAAACAAACATGATTTAAATTAAAGGGCAGTGTTGGTGCAGGGACAATAGGGTACAAACAGACTTTGACCTATTTCAGGTGGTAAAGAAAGGATGACATTTAACCAGGTGAGAAGTGAGTTGCTGGAAGAGATTCCTCAGGAGAACCAGTGAGAAGAAGGACATCAGGGGCTCAGCAATGCAGTTGGGTTGGGTTGGGAAACCCTGCCAGTACCACCCAGAGCCAGGGCTCACTGGGGTACATGAGCCCTTCCAGACCACTTGCTTGAGCACCTTCTATTTTGGCATCTCCTAACTTTTGAGTTGTCACTGCTCTTCCAGAACACTCAGGAAGTGTCATACTGGGTGTTCTTCACCTTTGGCTGGTTTATTTCAGTGACTAAGGTAGCCCTCATATAGGCCTTATTACATATTAGTAGTAGAAAAAGAGAAAGAGAAAAATGAATCAATCTGTATTTAACAAAACTGATCTGCTGCCACCAGAGATTAAGTCCTGACACAAAGAATTTGACCTACCCAAGACTGGTTGGGACAAAGCAAACAGGGAGCTGTTTGACTGCAGCCCAGCTAGTGATGACAACCCTTTGAGGAAAATAAGCTGCAACCATCACAGCTCAGGAGATTCTTTCCCTGCCAGAGTGAACACAAGTTACGGAGGATGAGAAGCAGCATCCCTTGGATAGTCACTGTAGTGCATAGTCTCTCCTTCAGGCTGGGGAAAGATCAGCATGAAGGAACCATGCCTTCCCAAGGAATATTTTATGATACAAGAGTTTAGATTGTAAAGGTTTTGTTACTTTGAGTGACACACAGAGTTTATTAAGTCTTTCCAATTCTGTGAAATAAAGAGCAAACATGAGTCCTCACACCCAAGAAAACACACAGATAGGTTCTTATGCAACTCCACCCCCTGTGGCTGCTTTTTGCCAGCTTCCCCAATGACTTAATTTAAACACCATCCCAGGACAGAGGCACTCCAGAATGCTTCGGAGTAACCTCAGCCTGAGCTTCCTTCTAAAGTGGCTTATTAGCATCCAAAGTTGTCCAAGGGAAGCTAATGAGACCCAACTCATTTTGAGGTTTGTGAAGGTCATGAAATAGCTGTGCTGCTTGGAACTGCTGTTGGTGGTTCTTTCTTTGTTAGAATTAAGGGAAAGTATCGGGGATTAGGACTGTTACCATACTCAGTTCTCCCCCCTTCTCCCCACCACGAGCCTTACAGAAAGAGCACAGCCAAACACTGCATTTGCATTGCACAAAACTAATATTCAATAGAATATTTTATAAGTAGATGGCAACTAAGGACTTTTATTATAACAGTGTTAAGTGTAGTAATAATGCTTTCCTTCTATGAGCACTGTACAAGATTTCAAACCCCAATCAGAAAGTAATACCTGTACATCCCAGATCATCAAAATGGAAAGGCAAGTTCACAAGTACTTCCAGTTCTGACAACTGCCACTCCACACTTTGCTTTTTCTTCCTGTCACCTCTCAAGGATCTTCCAAGCCTTCTTCTCTGTGACTTCTCTCATAGTTGTCATGATGCTTCCCACTCAAAAAATGTAGAAGTCCATGGGATTCTTTCAGTATTTATCAGCAAGATCTGGAGTCCTGCCCCCAAGAACAGCAGAGAGGCTACTCTTGGTTCAAGCCCATGCCAGTGTAAGCTTGCTGGCAAACACTGCTGGAGAGAAGCCATGGGAGAAATGCTTCCTCACATTAGGAGATGGTGCTTCTCGTACAACAGCAGGTAACATCATTCTCCTCCCTTTATGGCAGCTTTTGACTTGATAAAGAGAGAACAATTATGACCCTTTACTACCTAAAAAGACATACAGGACATTTTAATACAGTGCCATCTTTGAATGAAAATACCAGGTGCTGTGGAGTCTCAGCAATAGAGATTTTTTAATGAAAAGACTCCCTCTGTCCTTGTCACAACGGAAACTTAATGTGTGTATCTTTAAAGGATCTCACTACTCCGCTCTGGAATATAACATTAAAATGCCACCTAAAATTATGTTTCAAATATTGAGCTAAAAATATTAACCTAAAAAGATGTAAAGGTGGAGCTAACCCAAGAACCAGGGGTGTGAGTTTGGCCAGTTCTTAGGCTACTGAAGCTGTGATTGCTAAAGAAACTGAGCACAATTAAACTTGAGCTGGCAGCAAAAGAGCTACATGACCCTGTCCAGAAATCTGGCTGTCTCTCTCCTATCCCATCCTGTCCCACCCCGTCCCATCCTTAACACTGGGAAGGAGCAATAGAGCAGCATGGCCTGCAGGAAGGCTCTTGGGACATTAAGGTGGAGGGGTTTTTTGGTGAACCATTAGCAGCATAACAGTATCTCTGTCTAGAAGAGGGGGGGTGAACTTCTTAGTACTTTCCTGTTGGAGCCAGCAGAAAAAAAATCACCAAATGCTTTGGGTAATATTCAAGACTTCTGTCAACACTACTGAAATTACCAGAGTACTTACCACAGAGGCAAACCTTGGGAAGTCACATTGAGTGTTTAGCAACCAGTGATCTCATAGTTTTTCTTATTAGAGCAGTTGCAGGATGAAAGCCTCCTACAAAGCCTGAACAGACAATTGACATGTCCCAGCCTGTTTCCTTCAATGGCTAAAACAAGTCATGGCAGACATTTAATTAAAATCTCCCTCCATATGTGCAATTATCTCTCAAAGTACAGTGGGGGATGATTGTCTCTATGGGCAGCCTTCACAGGTAGGACTGCTATTTGAGGTCCTATGCAGCACTTTGGGTTGGGGAAGTAGTTTAATCTGGCCTTGGAATATCTCATTGCACTTGAAGGAGAAAGCTTGCCAAGGACATCTAACTTCTGAGGACAAGTGGTTTTGCACAGGTTACCCCATGCAGGAGATGCTAACACTTTGTTTCTTTACAGAGCCTTGTTCTCTGGCCCTTCTAAGCCTTCTCCTCTGTCACCCACCCAGCCCCAATGTCTTATGTCAAGGCAGAGGTTTCAAAGGACAGTTATGTGACAAGAGTTATTAGGAAATAAACCGGGAGCATCTGATGTCACCAGACACCCCACAAAACATGCAATACAGGATTATCAGGTTCAATCTCCAGTCCAAAGCCAATGGGAATGTGATGCTAGTGAACATCTCCATAGTCTGCTCCTCCCCTTTCTCAGGTACTGCTGTGTAAATCTAGCCTTAGGACCTATGAACTAGAGAACATTTCAATTCCATTTATCCTTAATTTCTTTTGAAAACTCTTGTGGTCTTTACAAATACTCTCTGTGAAAGGCAGAATGAAGCAGGGAGTCAAAAGGAAATTCACCTTTCTACTCCTGAGAAATTGTCCTGCTAAGAACTGAAATAAGAAGGTCACTTTCAGATTTTGTTGTTTTTTTCTGAATTCACAGAGTGGTTTTTTTGTTCTATTTTGTTTTGTTTTAAATGAATGTTTTTATTGGGGTGTGATAAATTTCCCATTAGATTTGAAAAATCCTTAGTGAAATCTCAGATCTTTTCAGACAGGTTTTGTAAATAATCTGGAACTAAATCTTTTCGAGCCTCTCTCCCCAGGAGCACAGCCAGAACCATGAGATACCCTGCAAGAAAGGACAGCTGTGCAGTTAAGTTACAACTTTTTGATGGTGTAAAAATAATTAAAAAAAAAAAGCCCTGAACAATTAACTTTATACCTGACACTTATTTATGAGTGCACAGAAGCAATTTGAGAGCCATAAAATCCCTCACCACCTTTGTTTAATCTCACCCTGTGAAAGACATGGATACGAGTCACTGTTATCACCGGCAGTGCAGAGACCCAAGTATTTTAGAGCTCGTTAAATAACTTGGGTCAGATCCACAGACGGTGTAAATCAAACTTGTGTAGTGACTCCAACATGTCTGTGGTCACAGAAGGCTCTCTGGAGCCACTGCACAACCAGTGCCGTCCCGGGGAGCTCTTACATCAGGTGTGACCTCCACAAGCTGCAGACACACTAACATCCTGCTGCTGATGTGGCAGCTCCCCACCCCACGTTCCTAGCGGAGGTGCTGGAAGAAGGAGCCAAGCCATTGTGAGCTTCACTGGCCAGCTGGGCTGGCATTCCTGCCCTGCCAGTGGCTGGTCCTTGGCTCCATCTTGCTGTGCTGAAGTTTCTGCTGGAGCCCTTTGGTCCAAAGTCATCCATTCCCATCCCCTTGCTCCTGGAGTGCTACATTCACGATTGTGAAAATGGCATCTCTGAACAGATTTAGCCAACGGGGGAGAAATGATCATTTTTAGGGGAATGTAACTGTAGAGACGAATAGCTGGAATGTGTTTCTCCCACTGGGAATGGGAGGAGGAGCTGGCTGCTGGCAGCAGGCTGTGTTCACACAATGCTTCAGGATGACTAAATTGCTCAAGGTGAAAGGGTGGTGAAATTTGATAGAAGTTGCCGTCAGCTGCGAAAATGCACTTAACACAAACTTCTCCCAGTCACGGAAACAGCCTGCATCCGAACTACCAGCAACACCCACTACAGCTCCTACTTGACCAGCTCTCAAGCTCCATGAGATGGGAGTGGTGAGGACGTGACACTCCAGCTGCGCTCTCCCCCAGCTGAGCCACAGGATACAATCTGCAGCTGGGTTCTTATTCCTCATGGAGCAATGCAAGTCATAAAAGCCACCTCCTGAGATGTTATAAAAAGCACTTCTCGGCTCTTTCCCACAACTGTCAAGGCTTTCTTCTGTATGGATATCTCTGCCCACACCATCCTCATCCTTGAAGGGCTTTTTGCCCGTGAGCATCACAGTGCTCAGAGTTGCATCTCGGCAGCTCCTGGCCCAGCTGAGCTCTCCTAGAGATGCCACAGGGAGTATGTGGTGTTGAAGTGGGACTCCCACACCAGCACACTAATGGAGGGCCACTCCTTGCAGTCAGGAGAGAAGACCCAGAGGGTCTGCCTCTGCAAATCTGTAAATCCTCTCTGACTGCACCTTCATCCTGCAGCAAGCTGAGCAGACTTATCTTCAGTTTTCTCTTGAACAGCAGTGTCACAGGTGACAGCTCTGGCTGTGCCGGTGCCATCAAGTCACAAGTTCAAATCGGAGTTTGATTCTGCATCTTCCCTCATGGATTTTATCTCCTAGGTCACTCTTTCCCAGCAGTTGAGGGACAAGCAGTTACGTGTCTCAGCTTGGGATCGCCATTCTGCGGCCGGTTATCAGACATGGTACGTCAAAGCTGCATCTGATTACAGAGGACTGTGTACACATGCCTCCTTTTCAGCTGCAGTATTCTTCAGTCATGACAAATGTGTGAACTCATGAATGACGCTGATGTAAATAATCATCTAGAACAACTAGATGTTCCTTCCAGCTGGCTCACCCAGATTTGCCTCTGCCTTTGCTCCAGAAGCCTCATTTCCCTTTGTTCCTAATGTGAGCTCTGTCACTTAGCTTTGCCTAGATTTCAGGTGCATGCTGCAAGCATCACTACTTTCTCTGGTGCCTCTGTCCAAGGCTGGTGAGAAATGCCACTGGCATTTATCTCACATCTTTCAGTTCTAACATGACTTTCACAAGTCCTTTTTCCCTTGCTTTCATACACTCCTTCCTGGTCTTGATGGTCTGAGCATGCTGAGTTTCTGGGTTTAATTTGGCTTGAAATGCAGCAATATAGTTCTGATGTTTGCTTCCCATCTGTTTGTCCAGGGTGCTGGAGGCTTCTTCACCCATCAGCCTCTTCCGTGGCCACGTCCGATTCTCAAATAATGTGGTAGCTCTTAGTGGTATCTTGGGAGGGTTGGTGTTTGCAGAGCTCTTCTTGGCAAGGGGACAAGGGGCTTGCAGTTGCTGCCAAATAACACAGGCCTCCCAATAATAAACACGTTACTTTTTTCACCTCTGGATGATGATGGAGGTGAGGAGGAGGACTTCGGCTGCAGCACGTTACATGAACTGGAGGAGTTCTACCCAACTACCGTGGTGTGCATCTCCATCCCTTCTCCTGCGAGCACAATCTGATAGGCCACGGGACCGCGGCATGTTTTGTATCAAATTAGCCACTGATATTTGCATATGGAGATGCACAAAGCCTGCCAGGATTGTCAGTCTTCAGACATATTTTCGGCACAGGGAAGCAAGGTGAGATCTCACACCCCACTGCTGAAACTGCTTCCAGTGAGCAAAGAGTGAGGCCGCCATGGGTGCCCGTAACGTCACGGCCGGCAGCGTGATCTGTGGGTGAAAGCTGGTGGCAGGCAGCTGCCGCCTGCCCGTCTCTGGGCACACTGGCCACCTCGCCCTGCGCAAGGCAGCAGGCAGCCCTCGTTCAGAGCAACGATGTGTGCTTTCCTAGGAGGCACCTCAGCAGCACATAGTGTGTCAGGGCTTCTCTGGAAATATTTGTGCATTGCTTCACGCCCCAGATAATTGCTAAGCCTCCCTCCCTCCCCCACTCACACACATTTTAACTCCTGCCCCATCCCACTTGCCAATTTTCCTCAGGCCTCATTATGCAGAGTGGGATTTTGCATGCTACAGCATAGCACCCACTTCCTCCCACCCCCCAGGAGACCTCTCCCCTTCCTCAGCTCCCCCTGCAAGTGGTGGCGGTGGCATTTGGGCCACCATGCTCCTGATGGAGCAGCCAACGCTGCAGCTGGGCAGAGAGGCACACACACGTGGCAGCTCTCTCCTTCCCTCCTACTCACCCCCGGCAGTACCACTCGCCTTCTTTTACCTCCCAATCTTTGCAAGCAAAGAGCTTAATTTTGGCACAAGACCTCAGGGGACTGCTGGCCACGGGTGGGGTTTGCAACACGGAGGAGGTGTGGCATGGGTGTCCCCTTGGACCTTACAGCTGCTGGCAAGCTGAAGAGGGCTAGGGCAAGGACTCAACTACTGGCTACATAGTTTGAATAGGGTATTACTTCATACTGCACACTGCCTGGCGTGGATCTGTCCCGGGCCAAGTAGCACTCTCCCTGCCAGGGCTCTGAACTGGGCAGGGGAGAGCAGGATCAATGAGGTGGCCCTTTTTTGGGGATGGCAGGAAACCTCACTGTATGGACAGAAGCTGTGCTGAATCACCTGCCCCCAAGCTGGAAAGCAGAGCCAGGCCAATTTTATTTACTAATAGCAACAGAGACATCTCCAGCTTCCCATCCAATGCCTATTTGTGTGCCCAGCACGGATGCGGTGCCCTGCACAGAGACTCCTGCTCCTTCCCAGTTCCAAGCTTCCTCCAAGCCACCACTTCTGGAGCCCATCGCAGCACTGACCAACATTCAGGTCATCTGATAATCCCTAGTGTCACCCATTCCTCTCAGCTCCTGATAACCATTGCCATTCTTCAACTCTTTTAAGCTGAAATTGTCCTCTGGGTATCTACATCCAGTGTGCATTTGAGACTTAGCCAGTACCAGTGGAAAGGTTTAGTAATTTCCAAGAGGAGTCTCAGGCCAGGAGCTGGAGTGCTCACCTTGGGATGAGCACACAGTTTTAGCACCTTTCCCTTCAGATGTCCTCCTGCTTCTGCTGCAGCTTGGCATGAGACCTGGCCCTCCCCATACCTGTGAAAACCCAGCCATGTTATTCAGCCATTTAAAAGCAGTTCCCATCTACACAGCCGACCTGTTTTCCTATGGGGTTTTGTGATGTTAATGACCAGTTTGGCTTCCAGGACAAGTAAGTGCCAACTGGAGGCTTTTTTTCTGCAGAAGGAACATTTTGAAAACCACTATCCCACGTATACCCTCTGGCAAGTGATAAATTGCAAGCTTCTGTGGCCACTTTTTCCACAGTTTGGGATTTTTTTTGTGTCTCCTTCCTCTCTCTCCTGTCTCATTTTTGTGAAACTAATTGGGAGTTAATTATATGTGTGACATCTAATTGAGTCAGCCAGGGGCTTCACAGCTTAGCAGGGGATGACAGGCAGATAAATAATCAGACACACAGACACACATGCCCACACACGTATGCACGCACACTCACACATGACTGCGTAAACCGTTTCTCTTAGAAACCTGGATCTGCAGCAGTGATACTTTGTGTGGTTTTGGCTAATGGTAGACATTTATCTGACACAGTGACCTTCAGCCAGGCTGGTGAGATGTCACCTGGAGAAATGGGATTGGTCCTTCCTTTTGGCCTTAAAAAAAAAGACTTGGAAATTGCTCTGCAAAGACTACTCAGGTGGCAACACAAAGTACATTACTCAAAAGTGAGGAAGAGATTTGGCTCAGTGGAGGAGGTGCCCATGCCGTGGGGACCCCTGCTCAGGCTGCCCCAGGCTCTGCCTGGGCACTGCCTGGTAGGCACTTTTGGACTGAGCTGAGCCTGTGTGAGCACTTACTGCGTGTCCTGCTTGAACCCTGCTCCTGCCTCTGCCTTGCTCACCTGCACTTTTTTTTTGTGCCTCTCTGAAGCTGTAGCAATACTCGGTTTTTTAACACAAGCAGTTAGGAGAAAAATTTCACTGGTCTTTGTGGGGAATGTCTGTGCGCGGGGCTGGAGCACCACAGAAGAGACCAAAGGGCAATGCTGAGTTTAGAGCAGGGTTTAATTAGGGAGTTGTAAATCGAACACAGGGCTACATAGCAGAAATAGGTGGGCTATTGGTGGCAGTATGTGGGCATCCTCTGCTTTTTCCCTGGCTTCAGCTAGTTTTCTGTGCAAAGTGGATATGGAGGAATCATTGAAAAGGGATCCCAAATGCATGCAAGGGAAAGAAGCAGGAGAACTGGCTGCCACAGACAGGAATGACACATAAATAAGGAAAATTTCTTTTTCTGCCATGCTGATAATCTCATATATAGCAGGAAAGGTTTGCTGCCTGCAGAGGTTGTGCTGCCAAACAGGCTGTTTGCTGCTACAGCATCCAGCCCTGGTGCAAAAGATGACAGTTTTAACCTCTTTGGGAAAGCCAAAGCAGTCAATCAAGGCAGTCCTTGCAGCATCAAGGCACAACACAGCAGTTAGAAGATTCAGGTTCATTTTGATTGTTGGACTCCTGTAGGACTGATTGAAGGCAGTAATTGTGGTTTGTCACCCAAGGGAGAGCACAGGTAGTGACACAACCTGCAGTTTTCAGGTACAAGAGGAGGTAACTTGGTCCTCAGCAGCTGCCTGCCTGCCTGTTCTGGGTTAGTAGTGGCTGTGCCCAAAGTCCTGCAAATTCCCAGGTTTCATAACCAGAGAAATGAAACAGATGGCAAGAACAAGGAAGAAAGTGAAGGCTGGCAAACCACTTTAGAGGATCTCTTGATTGCTTTGATGTCACAAATAACATGCAGAAAAAACTCAGCCAGCTTCACATGTGCTGGCTGAAGACCTGGAAGGGCCTCACCACATCTGTGTGTCACTCTCACTGCGCCCACTGGGCTGTCAGGACCAGAGCCATGTCAGTGGTTTTCTTGCTTTAAATAATAATCATTTTAGGACAAAGGGGGAAAGAATCAGTCATTGTCAGCAGCTGATAGGTCTCCAGGACCCACATCTAAGACACACTAAGAAATGTTTACACAAATCTCATTAAAATGCAGCCATCCTCTTTCTGTGAGAGTCAAAAAACTCTGGTACCATCTGCCAGAGGAACAAGTGTCCAAAGCTGTCTGCATTGGGCTAAACCAGGAGCCGATCTCAACACAGCCTGTTGAGAAACACTTTAGGATTTACTTTCAGTCAACCTCTGATTGCAGAGTCTACTAGTCATCAGCTGATGAGATCTGAAATGTGGATCAAGCAACAACTTAAGCAAGTGCAACAAAGCTCCTTACCCTGCCAGTTCTGTGCAGCAGCACTCACTACGTTCAGAAGTGGAGCTGGAGGTGCTCACACCGGACAGAGGGCATTGCTCCTGTGTGTCAAGGCACACGGGTCCACCTTCAGTCTGAGCCAAGACTACCCACAGAGCCAGGCCTTTGTGCCTGGTTTGCGTTGAGCTATTTATTGCTGATCTCAGTCAAGGGTACACACACAGGAAACTTGTGGAAGCGGCCCCTGCTACTGCGCTTGCACATTTAGAAGGTAGCGGAGCAAAACCACACTTGAGTCACAGCTGAACACACTTGATGGGGGAGACACTGATGTATTTCACCATATTTAGATCAACCTGGATCATCTGAAAGAGCATAGCAACAAAAAACTAAACCAAACCAGACAAACAAAAAAGAATGAAAAAAAAAAGAAAAAGGAAAAGAAAATGAAAGAGAAAGAGAAGAAGAAAAAGGAAAAGAAAAAGAAAAAGGAAAAGGAAAAGGAAAAGGAAAAGGAAAAGGAAAAGAAAAAAAGAAAAGGAAAAAGAAAAAAGAGGGAAGGCTTTTTCTTCCATGAGGCTGTTAAGGAGCAGTCAGAGAGAAATGAAACAGACAAAATCTTCACACTTACTTTGAATCTCTATCTGTCAGAGAACAGATATTTTCTTAAGCAAGATTCTGATTACTGAAAGCAGATGATGGGGAATTAAGAAACCAGGAGATAAGATCAGGAATAGTTAATAAAAAGCTTGGGATCCATAAAACCAGTAAAAGGAAAAGGCCGTATCCAGGCGTGCTGAAGGAAATGGGAAAAGAAATTAGAGTCGCTATAGCAAAACCTTTTCAGAAGTTCAAGAGAAATCCCTTGGGACTGGAAAGTTTAACAAAAAGCAAGTGCTGGGGAAAGCAGCCTGAGGGCAAACCAAGGCTACATCCAGTCAGTTTGAAATCCATTGCTGGAAATTCTTAAAGCTCTTTAAAAGATCTGTTTGGAGAAATACTTAGAAGAGCATAAGAGCACCTCACTAAGTAGCTTGAATTCACTGAGGTTGTTATTGGCAGAGCAGAACAAAGCAGTGGTACGTGGCAAGAATTTCTGAAATAATATCTGGCTTGAAAATTATTTCTAAAAAGAGAAAATGAGAGATACCTGAGTAGAAGCCAGATAACCTTTTGCACGAAGAGAAAAACTCACTAAGACATATTTGTCACAATTGTCCTTCCAGCTTCAACCCCTGGACAAATTGTATGGCAAATCCAAGTGTTACTGTAAAGCAGTTTTAAGCTGTGTTAAAAACACTGCAGTAGGACACTACAAAGACATGTCTAGCCCTGTGTCATATGCAGAAATACTAAGCTGGCACTCCTTGTTGGATTTAGCTAAATGTGGAAACAAACCTCTATGGTCTTTGCCTGAATGACAGCAGGGATCATGCAAAGACAACAGCAAGAGTCTTACAACTGCAATATCACAAACAGTGCTGAAGCAATAGGCTTGCATTGCTTTAATTATGAAAAATAGCTCTGATCGTAGAGATGTACACAGAGAAAGACAAAGGGTAACACAGACATGAAAACCTAGAAGGTAAAATGTTTTAAGAGCTTTAACATTGGTGAAATATTTAACTAGGTGATATTATTTTGTCATTTCTCTCTAAGCTCCCCCACCAGGACCAATTCACAGGAAGTGGCCCAATCTCCCCATCGGGTATTTATGCACAAGATCACCCTGAGCCTTCTCTTCTCCAGGCTGAACAGTCCCAGCTCTCAGCCTCTCCTTGTATGGAAGTTGGTCCAGTCCCTCACCTCCAGTCCTGTCATCTTTGCAGCCCTTCGACAGACTCCCTACAGTATGTCCCTGTCTCTCTTGCACTGGGGAGGGCTGGACGCAGCACTCCAGATAGGTCCCACCAATGCAGCACCCCACTTGATGGAGCCCAGGACACACTGACTTCTTCACTGAGTGGATGCATTGCTGACTGATGGTCACCTTGACCCCCCGGGGTCCATCAGGACTCGCACATCCTTCTCTGCTAAGCTGCTTTCCTGATGGTTGCCCACCAGCATGTACTGGTGCATGAGAATAGTTCTCCCCTGGGGTGGGGTTTGCATTTTCCTCTTGTTGAATTTTAGGAGGTTCCTCTCTGACCCTCTTCTCCATCCTGTCTACATCCCTCTGAATGTCAGCAGAATCATCTGGGACATCAACCATTCCCCCTGATTTCATATGATCTGCAAACTTGCACCATTGTGGAAGGTTATCACATTGGTTAAGGATGATTTCTCCTTCATAAATCCGTGCTGCCTACTCCAAATCACCTTCTTGTCCATCGTGTGTATGGAAGTAGTTTCTGAGATTATTTGCTCCATCACCATCCCAAGGATAAGGGTGAGGCTCACCAACCCATAGTTCCTTGGGTCCTCCTTCTCTTACTGTTCTCTAAGACAGAAAAGACATTTGCTTTCCTCCAGTCTTCAGAAACCTCTCCTGATTGCCACACACATACTGAGGTAGCTTTTAACTTTTAAGCCACCCCTTCATAGAAGAGCAGAAAGGAAAGAGCAAACATCATTTTGTTTGGTGTTTGTCATGTGCAGAATACAAAGAGAATACCTTATATCTAAAACATAGCCATCTGGAGACTGAAACTGCAGTTGGTCCCTGCTGCCTTTCAGTTAGCTGGTCTGAATCCCAAAGCAAGTCCAGTATCTCTGGGCAGGCACTGAGGAGGAACAGGTTTCTGAAATGTGTTCAGTTCCTGTCCCTGTAGGGCCACACCAGAACTGGCTGGCACTGCACTGCTGCCAAGCAGCTCTCCAAAGTAGGAGGCATCACGGAGCAGGGGTTACTTTAGGTGCCATCATCGGGTGTGAGCACTTCCCACGAAGAGCCTGGAAGGCCTGGAGAAGGGTCCTGCCTATATCTGTACTGTAACTGTGAGAACCCACAGGAGTATTTTGCTGGCCCCAATGGTACGTGAACTAGATTAGAATAAAAAGCTGTTCCTAAATCCTAGCTCCAGACTTGATGTCTGTGCAACCACCTCAGGTAAGCAGGTAATTTTCTTCACCTACTTCAGTGGATGTAAGCCCTGGGCAGAGAAAGTGATCACAGAAAAAGGATGTCTGGCTTATTTATTTTCCATTGTGGAAAGGGGTTGTAGCAGAATAAGGACAACTTTATAGCAGTAATTACATCTGCAAGGTTTGCATCACTTTCTCTATATCACAGAATATGTTCAAATGCACACATTTTTCTGTGTAAGTCTAGAATTATTCTCCATGTTCTATGTAACAGAAAAAGTTGCTTCTTTGCATGGCTTTTTGCTCCATTGCAGTTACATTTCTTAGTTAAACCCAGAAGTCACATGCCATCCCACTGGGGGAAGCAGAGTAGAGGGGATGAGGGTCAAGCCAGTGGGTGACAACAAAGTTTTTCAAGCGCATTCATGTGTGTCCAGTTTATTCATAACTGGAAACCTCCTAGATTTGGCTAAGTAACAGAAGACTTAGCAGGATGTGTGTAGTTCCAGCCTGCTCTGCCTCTGTTGGAAGCACCTGTTGAAATGACATCTAGAGGTCTGGCTGGGGGTACATTCTGGGGAGGTGGATGTTATATCCTTATTGCTTTCTAGTTAAAATGGCCATGATTAAAGGCCTGGATTGGAACAGGTCTTTTATAGCAAAATACAAATGCTGATCCCAATTACAGAGTTCACCACCAAAGGGGATCTGGAAACCTTCCACCTTCAAGACTGCTGAATCCTTCTCCCACCTCTTAATCCAAAAGCAAACTGGCACATAAAGGAAAGACACTTGGTCAGAAATCAAGCAGAGGCCTGGGGGTGCAGCACCTTCAGCATCGCTCTCCGCTGGTTACAGCAGCACGTGCAGTGGGCTCAGAGCAGGATAGACACTCAGTGTCTCTCACCTGTCCCCTGATCTGAGCCCCTTTCCCTTCTCATCCTGTCACCACCCCTCAAAAGCAGAGTGTGCCCCCCAGAGCCCTGCAGGAAAACCCCACAGCCGATGCTGCAGTTCTATTTCTCTCCGAGTTGCCGACAGTGCTCGGCCATCGAGGAAGGGCCCTTTCTGTTAGATCCTCGGCCAGCTGGGGCTTCACAGAGCCAACCCACAACCTGAAACTGCAAACAGCAATCCTCATACAGATCACGGGGCCTTCAACTTCAGAAACAGTACAAGGTGTACGTGTTAATTTGTGGTTAAGGCCTATTTACCTGGAACAGCACTGGAGGGTGGCTTGGCCTTTCCTGTAGCACAGCAGTTGGAACTGCCAAAAGAAAGAGGCATTAAAAGTTAATAAAAAAGTCTGAAACATGCTCATTAAAATATTTGGAAAACTTCACAGTTTAGCTTCATACCGTAGCACAAGTATGTGAGAACTTGACTGGGCTTGCCTGCCTCCCTAGCAGACTGTCTTGACTTAATACTTGAAAAAAAAAAAATCACCTGGCGCCTGATGCCGTGTTAAAAACCCCCCACCCTGTCAGATAGTGCCACAATTCGCCCTGGAAATGCATCTAAGCAAAGGAATGCGTGAGCACAAGCCCAGAGCTCAAACGGGGGAACTATTGGTTGTTCTACAGATCAGTGGTATTTTATTGATTTGAACCCTCAGCCCAAAGTCTCCACAGCTGGTAACTCTGCCACTCCACTCTGGTTCATCCGGCCTCTGGATGGACGGATGAATGTTGCAGCTATTGCTCCCAGAGCAGGCTCTTTGGATGCCATGGTATAGAGAGGCCTGGCCATATCTGGAGCCATTTCAAGGAAAATCTAGTCCTGTATTTGACCTCATTCTTCTATTTACTCACCACACTAATTAGGTCAGGTGGAGGCAAGGCCAACAAGACAGGCAGGATGGACTATTTGCATAGCTGCAAGCGGTTTCTGATTGAGTGGAGTGGATTGAACCATAGGTGGATTGTGGGTCAAGAGGTTGTTTGAGTTTCACATTCATGGATGCACTCTCCACAGCCAATGTTTTCCTTACACTGCTCCACAGCACTTCACATCGGCTGCTAGGTCACGAACTGAGGCTTGGATCTAAAGCTGCTGAGGATAAGGACCGCTGTGGTTCTGCATCCATGCAGCACCCCAAGGACAGACCCTACAGTGATTCAGTGAGGTTTGCCTGCTTTGGATCTCAGCTATATGGTCTGCCTGAGAGCATGAGTTTTGGTGGTGTTAGAGCCTCTGATTTACTGACAGCTGAAGCCATCTTTGATCTAGTATTTACTTCTCGGGTAAAAAATAAATTATATATTAAGTAACAACCTGGGATTATTTGCCTAATCCTTGTACCTCCTACACACTATTTCTCTGGGATGCAGAGCCTTTGGCTAACATTCCACTATCACATTTGGGATTATCCTGCAGAACATCACGTTTATCCTGCTTCCTTCAAAGTGCAATGACTACCTTGGGACCAGGACACAGTACTGAATTTTGGACCTATTGTTGCTTCTGTGAGTTCAGAGTTTTGAACTTGATGGCCTTTGGCCTTTTTCCTAGAGGAGCTCTCAGAGTTTTCAGGTATAATGTATGAAGCCTTATGGCTTTTTTATGGTAGGGCTTATTTTACTGAGGAAGGTAATAGCACATTTCCTTTTGTCTAGGCTGTATTATGAGTTCTTCTTCAGCAGTGGATTGCTGTCACCAGACATGCCTCCTGTAGAATATCTGAGCTACACGTCCCCCATCCTGCAAAATCCCAAGGCAGGGCTATGAGGAGGCACAGCACAAGTTCAGAACAGGCAGGCTGTGCATGGAGCACTGGGTCCATACAGCACCATGTGTAAAGAAGACAGGAGGGGAAGGATTTTCAGTCTGCCCATCCATGTTCTCTGTCCAAAATGACTTCTGCCTGAACAGCAGCACGGTGCTGAACAGCCAGCTCCTTGCTTACAGTGTGGGTGACTGAACCCAAAATTTCAGTGGAGGAAGCACCTTTTAGCATCCCTGTATGGCAATGACTGCTCTTAGGGCAGTCCAACCTGTGGACGCTGCCACAGTCCTCTGCACCCTGGAAGCACACGGTATCAGGTATGACCTGTGCCCAAGGACTTCATAAGGAGGAGAGATTCCTGGCAAAACCAAGAGCAGTACCCAGCTGCTCCAGACCCCTTCACCCTCTCTCCTTCCTTCACAGACAGCTCCCTGAAAGACTTCTTGGTAGGAAAAGGCAGCTGCTGAAGGGATGGAAAGGAGCCCACGCAGTGGAAGGTATGTGCCTTCTACAGATTCTCTATTATCAGTAAAGAACAAAGAAATAGCAGATGTACATCTGATGTGTTTACACGAAAGCTGAAGTATTTACTGATGCTTTTAAGGTCATATTTTACTTCAGTCAAGCTTCAGAAAAAAAAAAAGTAGAGAATATCTTGCAGTTACTTAGCTAAACACCTTTTCCCACCTTTGGATTGGGTAAGACAGATACTCACAATAAACAAGGAATTGGCAAGAGTCCAAAATCCACTAACTCAAGGTCACTCCTCTACTCAAGGAATCCGGGCTGCCTGAGCAGTGACCATAAATCATCACATTTGACACTGATTCGGTGGCCTGTGTAAAACGTGAGTGAGTGAGTGAGTCTGCACACTGTGCCCGTGGGAGGAGCACCGTGCCGCAACCACCAGCTACAGAGGCAGCAACCAGTTGCTTCTGTGAAGAGGCCCAGACTCCACTGGGCATGGAAAGATAATTTTCCACCTAATCACTGGGAGTTCTAGTCAAGGCATGTATATACATAGGAGCGCGGCCAAATCTGTCACCGAAGCGTATTTTGATGGAGCTATAAATCCAAGAAATCACAGATTGCAAACACAAGCAGGACACACTCCAGGTACTCCTGCCTGTCACACCAAGTCCTAGCAGGGGACTTGATGTCGTGGCATTTCCTCTTGGCATCCTAACCACTTTCTGGGAGCTTTATGAACACCATCATTGAGGCATCCCACTAAATCCCAGTGATCCAGTGACACAGGGAGCTTGACAAATATGGGAAACTGAGACAGCAAAAATTAATTGCCTTTTTGTCAATCTATGGTTCAGATGAAAAATACTGTGTCTCAAATAGAAGTTTAATATCTTGTGCACTGAAACACCCTTCTGAGCAAACACACTCTCAGACTTAGTAGTTAAAGGTCCCCACTTTTTTTGTTGGGGTGTCAAGACGTTACAGGTATGGCCAAGTTGTTCCCACAGTCACCTCTGAGGTGTATGTCCCTGGTCAGTGTGAGAGGCAGGGTACTAACTAAAGGGATCGTTCTGATTTAAGAGCTGTCCAATTACTTGGAGCCCCAACCCCCGACAAATTAGGAGAAAAAGGGGACAGTTCCTGTTACTTCTTTAGAATGGAAAGTCCAAAGGCAAAAAAAAACAGTGAAAAAAAAAAAGTGAAAAAACACTGTTGCATCACTATTACCTTTCAAGACTATCCACAACACATAAACCCTATGATAGAGCAGGAGCTAGAGCAAAGCTTATTGAGAGCTACTAATGCAAAAATAGAAACCTCCTACATTAACAAAAAAAACCCAACAAAACAAATGCTGGGCATGCTCTAAGATATGTGTGAGAAAGACTGATGCAGGCTGCGTAGGAGTTGTGTGGAGACAGCCTGAAGACCTCTAGCAGCAGAAAAAGGAGGTAAATGGGCATTTATTTGGTGAGTGTCTGGGGAGAAGGGTTTTAATATGTGCTAGAAGAAACTGGGGATTTAAGTTTGACTTTAAGCTATGTCCTGGTGATCTGAAATAATAAAGGCCTGAGCTATGCGCTGCTGCCTTGTACAGCTCCTGTACCATGAGGAAGGCTTCAGAAGGATGAGGAAGTGTCTCTCATCATACCTTGTCTATCTTCACCTGTCAACTTTACGTGTTTTTTTCACTAAAATCTCATAGAAAGGAGTCACAAATTTACTGTGTGTAGCAGCATTTCATTAACTAGAAACACCCTTCTCAGCTGACAGACTCCATAAAGTATTGGGGAAAAAAAAAAAAAAGAAGCTATGTAAACAATATTCTTGAGTTTTACCCAATCTGGGCTAATCCCAGCCTTGACCTGATAGCTGTTCTCACAAGGACACAAGCGAGCCTTGCTGCATGCACACGCAGGTGAACGCACGTGCACAGCCCCCGATGCACGGGCACGATAAGCGGTGCCGGTAGCACCTTCTCATCAGAGGCTGCTCCACGCCTCCTCTGCCACCCCTCCCTTCCAGCCCTGCCAGCCTCTGCCTCTTTGGGCTGAGATTTTTCTCTGCTGCCTCAGGCAATTTCATTCACTTTTCTACTTATCTGGGATTTGTATTTTCAGCCAAAAAAAGTTCAAGCGTTACTAAGAAAGACGGGGGGGGGGGAAGTTTTGTTAGCTTATTTTTTCCAAAATTTGGTAAATGTGAGGCATTTTTTAATGTGACTTATGGAAATGTGACTTCTTCCATTTCTTCTTTTTCCTTCCCACCCATACCAGCCCCTGCAATTTCCAGTACTTTCCCAGAAAACATGTGCTTTCCTCTAGCTTTTTGCTATAATAGTTCAATACTTCAATTTAACAGTTGTCTTTTTTTTTTTTTTAATCTTACAAAAGCCAACATCTAGGAAAAAAAAAAAATCAAATTTAAAGCTGAGAGGTATAGCTAACCAAAAATAGCATTATTAAGGAGAAATTTGGGGCATCTCACAAAAGGATCTAGTGACCAGTACAAGGCCCATCTCTCTTACAGAAAGGATTGAGTATACATAAGCAAAGAGTTTAAATCCACTGTGAATTTGTTAATTGTGTAAGTTTTATAGCTTCAGCAGGCCTGAGAGTTCATTAAATCCACTACAAGAATTTCTGTTGCAAGCTGTAGTTTTACAGCTTCA
The DNA here is from genome assembly GCA_024605025.1 of Megaceryle maxima. Lineage (NCBI taxonomy): Eukaryota > Metazoa > Chordata > Aves > Coraciiformes > Cerylidae > Megaceryle > Megaceryle maxima. The sequence goes on from JANHGN010024722.1 coordinate 47,322, forward strand.
TCAGGTCTGAAAGCTCATGAACTTTAATTCTGAGTTCATCTCACCAAGGCAAGTGTCTTTGGTTCCAACTCACCTTGATTTCAGCAGAGCGTGGACAGGACCACTGCTCACAGAGGTGTGTCTGGCAGCTGTGCAAGCAGCTGGACCAGAGCAAAGGGAATATTCCCATTTGGGTGAAAGGGGCTGGGAAAACTGATACCAGCTCTGAGAAAAAGTGTATCTACTTTGTGCATGCTACAAGTTGTCCTTCTACAAGAGTAATAATTACCCAGATACAATTAGCTTGCCAAGAATGGGTACAGCTTAAGTAGGCTCCTTAAATGAAGCAATGGAGCATTTATTTGTTGCTGGTGTAATCAAGTGTCACAGGAACTGTGGATTTGACAGGTTCACTCAACAGCTGGGTCTCACTCCTATCTGCAAGGATATCACAACAGCCCCTCCTCCTCCCATCTTTGGACACTGATTTCCATCATTCTTCCAGATCCCCTGTTTGTCTCTGGGGTGGGCCAGTCATCAGTTAATGTCACTGTCTCCTTTTTAACCTCTGGTGCCACAGCTGGGAATCAAACATTAAACAAGGTCCATTGCAAGACCAGTCCTGGATAAACTGCACCAGTAATTACGTCTGGTGTGTTTGTTAATGTTCTGTTGTAACCTGTTGTGATCTTCCTGTTTGTCAGTGCTTTTCAAATTCATGTTTCTCCAATACAAGAAATAAATCATTGAGTTGATTTCAACCTCTTAATGCAAACTGACTGCATTTGCTTTGTCTGAAAAAGTCAGTTATCTTATAAAAGAAAGCCACCGTGTTAATTTGGCATGATCTACCTTGACCAAATTCATGTTGCATTTCATCCCATTTTCAATTATCTTCTGTCTCTTTCCTTCAGCACACTTTCTGTATCCAGCTGATGCACATATCTAATATGTGAGCTGGAGGGGAAAACAGATTAAGAGAGCTGGTGCTCAATTCCCCTCTCTCTTCTGCTCTGTCTGTGACACTCCAGTTGCTGCAGCCCATGCAGGCAGCCTAAAACAGAAGTTAAAAAACAAGAAGTCATGAGCTCTCCCATGAAGCTCTCCCATGGAGCATGGACTGTGCATCCTTCCTGATAGAACCTGTTGCCTCATGAAACTCAGAGCCCGAGGGGCTTAGTCAAATATCTTAGATAGAGATGAAACGCTAGCAATTATTAAAAGACAATTAAAAGGATTATCTTTCCTCATACTCCCTAAACTGTTCTCTAGCTGGGCTAGGAGGACATGAACTCCTCAGTTGAAGAGCTCTTGATTAGGTGAACAACATAAATTTAACAGTGTTCTCTGTACTGTTTGGCCATGGTCCCAGAGAAGGTATCACAGCAGATGAAGCATCGCTCTTCTCCACCAGGGCCATGGCAGGATCTTCACCATAGCCTCCACGGTCCGTTTCTAGTGCAGAGACATGCTGCTTCTGGAGAGCGTGAGGGTGTGCAGGTACCGTTTGCTTTCTACACACTGCATCTGGAGGTAGTGTGGGAAAGCTCTTGTGTAAACTCCATGCCAAGCAAGAGCACGCCAGTACAGCACGGGCGCTGGGTTCAGTGAGCGAGGAGGCTCTGTATCAACTTGCTGATGCTTAAGGAAAGGATGGTGTCTATTGATTATGGCATGCAGGCAGATGAGCTGCAGAACATGGAGCAGGGTTTAAGGATCTGCAGCTCGCTGGGAGAGGCTTGCCCGTGAGAATGCACCTGGCAGATGCAGCACACGTGTAGCCAGCTCTGCCCAGCAGTGCAGCACTGGTGCATTGTGTAACCCGGGGAGGCCCTCCTTGCTCTGCCCCTCTCTGCCTAACACAGTCGTACCGGCCTCTTCCGCTGGTCTGTGCATACCCAGCTTTCCCATCAGATGCTGACACAGGAATTTGGTGATGGATCTGCTTCCAGGCACCCCCTGGCTGCTGCTGAGGCCAGGTCTCCTCCAGGAAGCAGACCCCCAGGAGCAGAGCCTTTCACCCCACATGGTGCATGTTTCTTAGCCTCACACTATGTCTGTAAATTGCAATGTCCTTCTTCAGGGGCCTACAGTGGAACCCAACATGCCTGGGAAGGGCAGTTTAAGCCCAATTAGTCCTTCAAAAACACCATATGAATTTATCCAGATGCTGTTTCCTAGGCTGACAGGACTTCCTATGAGTGCAAACCCTTCTAACATTTTGTGAACACCAACAATAACAAAACCAAATAAGAAATAATTCTCACTTCATATTTTTATGGGCTTGAATTTTACAAGTGACTACCGCAAAACAGAGTAGAACCTTTGAGCACTTTTAAAATTGGATAATCTATAACCCTCTTATTTAGCAAGAAAAAAAATATTGAGAAGAGAGTATTTTCCTTCCTGCTGTGAAATTAATGTACTGGCTTCCTCATGGCCAAGCACTAAAGAAATATAAAAGTGATTATGCCCAAATACTGATTTCTGTGTCACACTTTAAGTTGAACCAATGTATTACTCATGGCATTCTCTTCAGATAATGTCAAACAATAATAAGGCAGAACATGTAGAAACTTCAAATAAATCAGGACAATAATACTAGGAGAGCTTATAATAAAACAGTTGACACTGGGTTTCTTTAACAACATTTATCTTTAAACAACTGCACTGCAATCCACCTCAGTTTACCAGCTCTTAAATGAAACAACGAACAAACCGTCCCCAAACTGCTGACATTTTGACTATGACTTTTAGCAAAAGAACATAAGAATGCATTCATCTCTCTAAAGGTTCATCTAAAATATCTTAAGAGTTCCCTCACTTTATTTCAATTTATTCTAGTCCCTCAGCAACCAGGACTTAGTCATTCCATATAAATTATGACTCCTAGGTGCTAGATTTGTAAGAGGATCTTGCCCCAGAAGACACTGTGTATGGTAGCAAGGGACAGTTCTGTTTTTCTCAACATTTTCACAGCTTGGCATTTCAGAGAGAAAAAGAGTTCATTAAACACCTAGTTAATATGCTGGGAATGGCCTTGAAAGGAGAAAAGAGCATGAGAAGAAAGTTCTCACAGAACTCATTTATGTATGTCAGCTTGGGTAGATTGAAAAAGGATAGAACACGTTGTGGAGTGTCCAAAGTCCTAATCCACCTGCCTCTGGCTTTGCCTAGTCAAGCTGGCAAGTTGCCTTCCTGTATAAGGAAGTGTTTTATGGCCATTTCTTACTTAGCTCTGTACTGTCCAAGAAGGCTGGTGTCACATGATGGCCACCCTGGATGCTAGGCTCCAACCTATGGCCTTCATTTCAGCTGCTGATTCCCAGTCTAAGCTGACCATAGCAATAGGAGTTTCTCCCAGTACAAGACTTTATGTCAAGGAACAAACCATGTTTTAATTAAAAAAAAAAGAAAAATGCAATCCAGATGTGGAAAAAAAGCCTTTGGATAAGAAAACATGTCTGTGGTCTGTGGCCAGTCGGACCGCTCTGGCTTGCTACCACTGTCTGAGTAGAGAACGTGCCCTTCCCAGCATGTATCCTGTCTCCAAGGACTTAATACAGAGGAAAACTTCAGGGACAGATTCTCAGATGTTATAAATTGGCATAATTTCATTAACTGAACCAGCTAGACCCTAGTCTCTGGTTGCTGCAAGCTACTTCTGGCATGCTTTGTTTCCAACACTTTGCTGGGTGAACCACCATCCCTCTGCATGCCCATCATTATGTTAACCACATAACGGTGTTTCTTCCCCTGGACAAGCTTTTCTGTCTCACCAAAAGGACATAGAAAAGAAGAGTTGGCAGGAGCCTCAGGAAATTTGCTGGCCCATCATCTACCATCTACCCAGGACTGGCTGCCTTTGCACTGTAGACTTGTTCCATATCTTAGATACCACAGCCTATGGGTATTCCCAGGATGTTTGTTTTTAATGACCGGGCAATTTTGTCCACAGCAAGACAAAAAGCAGAGATAATCTGAACCCCTGCAGGTGCAAAGCAGGTTTAGAGGCAGCTCCTCACCAAGATCCCACCTGGATATTAGATTGGAACTGAGCTGGGGAGTAGCAAGGAGCCCAAACCACAAACACATGGATCTACCAGCAGCAGTTTTTCACATGTGCAAAAGCAAAGGTAGCAAACAGGCTCTGGCTGCTGGTGTTAGTGGTACATTGAAAGCTTGAAAGGAGTGGAAGATAGCCTGTGTGGTTGGGGCAAAGGAGTATTTGGGTTCCACTGATATGCTGTTTATCTGGTATCCTGTTTATTACTGATATATTTATGACTAAGGACTAAACAGCAGTCTGAATCTGTGGGCGCCTGTCTCCTCGACTTGGGAGCTGAATGATATTTCTCTGTTCTTGTGCATGCTGTATACTGTTTGTTACTCCAGCTATGTGTCTCAGCTCTCTCCAGGTCTTTCTTTTTGAAATGTGGCACTATGTTCCTGATGGATTCAATGATTTATCAAGCACAAAATAGCCAGAACTGTAAGACTGAGATTTATGAAAGATCATTTCTTCAAGTAAAATCCATTAAACTGAATTGTTGAACTCAGAGTCCTCCAGGGAGAGTGTTTCTGTACAGAAGAAAATAATTGTCATTTTTCATTTGTTGTACCGACTCTTCTACCTTATGCTCAGCCACAGTTCACACACCTAAAGCAATACAAAGAGAGCAAACCACGTGTCCTGACCATCCTCTGTACCCTTCCAGTAACACACCCACAGATGAGAAACAGAATCCAGCATGCTGACTGCACTGATGACACAGAAACAGAGTCAAAAACCAAGTCCTTGCCATTAGAACCACCAACCATATGCTTATTAATTTACTTTAAGTTCAGCAAATCACCCTCCAGTGATTTCTAGCTTAATCTAATCTTGCTTGCCTTTTAACACCCAATTCAAAAGACAGATACCACAATAAGAATAATAAATCAACCAACTTGCAGCAGCACCAAACACATAAACACATCCGCAAACCTGCATGGAGAACACCACCTGACAGAACTGCTCCAGAAAATGATGTTATCTGTCATTTTTGTTGGAGCCACCCTGTAACTTACATCAGGATAAAGCGTGCATGGACTTGGGCACTGTCCCAAGATACACAAGGACACAAATCATGACCAAAAATTTCAGACAAATGTTTCTGGAGCATCCACAGGGAGATGGTATTGTGTGTTCTTCGCTGCTCTAAGGGCTGGGTAGAGATATTTCAGGATTTCTTCAGCCCAAAGCTGGACAGAGCTAGTGAAATGCAGCCTATTGGGGCTCACTGGGGACCTGGAACTGGGCATTTGTGTGAGCATGTACACACTTGTGTATGGAAGGGGAAGGCAAATAAAGTCAGAAACCAATATTTCTCAAGACACTCAGTTTTTCCCGCTATTACACGAGGCCTACAGCTTTAATTAAACTAACTCTAGAACTCTGACCTGTGTCCAGAAAGAGATTTAATAGCTGCCTGCTGGGGTAATATCGGAGCAGACAGGGGCTTCCTATTCTCCAAGGGGTCAGCTGTAAGCTGAGGATCGAAGCTGACCCACCACTATGTACTGCTTGCAGGGCAACATGCCCCTCTGGGTGCTGTAGAAATACAAATATTACCACAGCAGCTCATAAAAAGCTTCAGACCACAGCTAGAGTGCCAGGCCCCTGCTCCTGCTGTGTGACCGACACCCTGCCGGAGGTGCCCTGGCTCTGCAACTCAGCCATCATGCAAAGACTGCCCGGCAGGACAGGAGCCATGGGGAAAGCTTGAGAAGCCACCTTTCAGCACCCACCACGGGTAGTGCATCTCCTAAAACGTGTGCCCAGGGCCACCACAGTGACTGACAGTATCAGAGTTGGGTGGGGCCCTGGCAGGATCAGCGGCGGGAACAGGGTGTCCCCACAGTTGCTGCAGTGCTCCCATGCACTGAGCAAGGATTACAGGGCACAGCCTGAGATCCTGACCCTCTCCTCTTTCCTGCATTTCTCTGCCCTCTTGAACTTCAAACACTCTTCTAAAGGAGACACTGTGCTGAGCTGAGCTCTACTTTTCCCAAAACAGCCAAAAGAGAAGACAGAGATGACCATCACCCTGTCATGTGATAACTTAGTGACTGGAGAGCCCACAAAATGGAAGACTACTTCTCAGTTCCCCCTCATCAGCACGATCATAATCCAGGCTTTTCTCCACCCACCTACACATACCCTCAGGCTTTCTCTCTTCCTGCTCCAGATCTGCCTTCCTGTCTGAGCCCAGTCCTGCTTCTGCCACCCCCAGTCCTGGTGGTTAGGGAATATAAATCATAATGAAAACTGTGGGTTTGAATGCCTTCAGGCTGAGAAGATCTGTGGATCCAGGTGCTTCCCAATGCTAAGCAAGAATGCCAGCCGTTATGCTTATTCCCAGTGGAAAGCAAAAGTGCCACCAATAAGAGTCACATTCTTATGACAGCAGCTACAGTGCTTTGTGATGATTTCAGAGCTATGCATGCAGGAAAAAAACATGCTGAAAACTGGTGGATTTCAGGGTTTTTTTCATGCTAAAAGTCTAGATTTTGAGAGAGTTTACATATGTCTACCTTGTCAGTTCATTCCCTTAATTTCCAGCATGCCCAGCAAACAAGGGAATATAGGTACTTTAGATTTAGGCTGTGGTGAAGAGAAAGTATTTTGGATTGCTTTCTGGAGGTAAGGCACCTACATTTTCACCAAAATCCGGGTTCTGACTCTCACTGAAAGTTCCTAGTAAAACAGCCACCCGAGAGCTTTATGTCACAATAGCAATAAAGTGTCTTGGTTTATTGGGATAGGAATTAGAAATGGCATTAAATGGAATTTTAAATGAACCCAAGCTAAACACGGGAAGACAAATATTGTCATTCTTCCAGTGTTCTTCAAATCATGCATTTCATGCTTGGCTTTAAGCCTTGGAGCTTAGGTGCTAAAGACAAAGGTACATAATGCCCCAGCAGAGTTCAGCAAACCCTTTATTCTAAAAGGTGGTTCATACAGCAACCTAATTTAGCCCAGGTATCATTCTATTCTGCTGCTTTCAATCCCAAGAGTTTATTTTGCTTGCAGAGTGTTTTCAAGCTGGGAAAAGACTCGGGAAACATTGTGAAAAACACCCTTCCATGTGACAGCACCTCTCTACAGCCCCGGCATATCACACAGTCTGTGGCATATTTAGTGTAACATGGCCCAGGGATCTGTATCTTTCAAGGGATCTCCCAAGAATAATGCTCAAAACATACTATGTGACTTTGGGAAAAGCACTTAAGTCTTTCTCTGGCTGGGTCTATCGCATAAATTAAACCCTGCCAGGGGATGTTCCAGGGCATTGGAATTCAATCCTCTATAAACTGTTGACATCATCATTGGCATCAGTTTCACTGAAACCAACTGGCAGCTTCCCAAACAATTCCCTGCACAGCTCAGGAGTCAGCAACACCCAAGGCCATCCCCAGCGGAGTTGCAGAAGGCAGCCACTCAGCTTTGGAGGGAAACCCAGCGAGCACAGACTGCTCCATGCCAGTCAGCCTCTGCACTCAGCAGCGAGCCTAGGCGTGTTTTGTTGACTACTACAAACGCAACTGATGCACCTAAAATGGGGATAATGTATCATTTCCTTTACAAAGTGCTTTGTGATTTAACCACACAGCTACTCTTATAATCCTTGCAGAAACCTAACTGGACTACCCGTAAGATTATTTGAAAAAACTTGTAAGTAAAGGTGTTTTTCCTCTCTCAGAATACCATATAGGGAACAGCTGCCAGAAAACACATCCTGTAGGAAGCTCATGCTCACACCTACAAGAAAAACCTGCCAGTCACATGGTGGCCTGGCCTTTAGAGGCAAGATTTCTAATTTCCTGCTCTTTCTAAGTTCAAGAGGAAACGTGTTTATGCATTGCTTGTGTCCCTGTGAGAGAGCAGGGTGGCCTTGTCCCTCTCCGGGGATCCTTTGCTTTAGCTGGCACTCTCTGTCTTACCTGGCAATCTTGCCATGGCCATAGGAGCCAGGCCACCTGTGCTCATGCAAGAGAGCCCTTGGTGATGCTGCAGATCTGCTCTAGAGGCCAGTGGGCAATAACCTGGAATTAATGCATGAGGTGTGGAAAGAAAAGTGGAAGCAGAGAGCGAGCACCCTCCCACTCTCCTCCTTCTAGAGCCACTGCTTCCCCTCATCCTTTCCAAGTATGCTGGAGCTCCTCACCCTGTTTGAGCCTTTCGCTTGAAAACATTTTGCTTACAGATCCTGGCAGACACACAAACAATTGGCATCTCCTCCAATTGCTTTGGACTCCAGTGAATCAGGAGCTAGGTTCAACACACAAGTCACATTTCACCCGCTGTATTTCAGCCCTCAATGAAAGGCAGTCATGGAATGGAATGGAATGGAATGGAATGCTGGGCTTTGTAACAACTCATACTGACATCAGTTACCAGTTCCCCAGTCAAGGGCTACCTTGTTGGCCAAATGGACACGCATATGATTGGCAACACTAAGCCTCTTTTATTTGCTCATCCTGGATGAGCAGCAGACATATGTAGTCTTTCTAATAAAAAACACATAAAGCCGTTTGCTTACTAATGCAGGATATCATGCTGCATGGTACACTACCGATACAGTCAGGGGAAACAATCCTATTTTGGAAATGAGCTGTTTGGAGACATTTGTTCCCAGCAGCTCACACACAATTTCCCTCAGAGCTGTTAGCCCACACCTCTCTCCATGCTCTGTGGGCAGCTGCATTAGAGCCCACAGCTGGAGCTGTTTTGTATGGAATGCTTTCTGTGAAAAAAAAAAACAACAGAAGATGGAACCAGTGATAATTATTATGGCAGTTCTTTTTCTAAGATTCTGGAAGAAACCAATCTCTGACAAAGGGAGGCAGTGAACAGTTACCTAAGCGTTTGCCAGCCCCTTTTACAGAGGGGATGTGTTTGCAAGAGGCTTTTGTCCTGAATTGTGCCCGCTGCATAGATGATCCTTGTGGTTTTCATCATCCGCTGCTCTCTCGTCTCATTTCTGAATGAATAAAAATAAACTTGCACATTTGGAAGGACCAGCTTCCAAAGAAACATTGCTGCTGCAGAGAAGATGGAACAGTTCAGCCTACATACCTATTTATACACCTATTTATAGTATAAACCAACTTATATACCTATTTATTCAGAGAACTGATGGGCTGGCTGTAGCAGAACTTACTCCTCTCTCTCTCCCGATGACAATATAGAAGGAAAATAATGACCCTACAAAAGACTAGATTTGGCACTAGTTTTGTATAAAAAACGAGGATGTTTCATTGCTCTCAGTAATTATTAATTTAGAGGGATTGTTAGCTACCAGGCTATGATTTAAAAAATTTTCTTTTGGCCATGTGCCTCTACAGTGCCCCGCAAATTGTCCAAGTCCAAAACCCTCTTCTGCTCACTATTCCCAAAGCTTCAACTTTCTACAGCGTTTACAAACAGCTGCATGTTGCAGAAAGGCAGAATACTCTCAAATTTAGCTAAACTGGCCAACACCTGTCCCAGATTGTCACTGGACTCCAGAAACAGCCTCTCCCTTCCCTCAAATGGAATCAATTTTGACTGACAGAACTCCTGACTCAGCCCCTTCCACAGCCAAAACCACAGCGCAGATACATAAAATCCATATCCAGTTGGCACTAGCTCACTCCTGCAGTTGATGGTACCTGCCCTTCGGATTTCCCAAAAGAGAGTAACCCCTGATATTCAAGGTGTCTTTTGTTCTGGTTTTAATCCCGTGTCCAGCCATGGGCTTATTTCACTCCTGAGTGGCAGTCAGCGGGAATAATGCTGCTTCGTACCATTCACAAGAGATTCAGCACCTGCAGGCTCAAGCTATGAGTCAAGAAAGACAATTGGGGAAAAGCAGCTTATGCACAGAGCAGGAGAAGCAAGTGGTAGGACACTGGAGTAAAGTATTTTATTCAGATAAGCCAGTGAAGCAAGGGCAACTGCGTTACAAAAATCCAAGAGAAGAAGGAATGTAGGTATATAGGCTAAAACCAACTCAACTTTTTTTCTTAAAAAAAACCGACCAACCAACAAAAACAAAAACAAAACCAAAACCAAACAAACAAAAAACCCCCAAACAACCCCCCCCCAAAAAAACCAACCAAACAAACAACAAAAAAAAAAATCACCAAAACAAAAA
>JANHGN010024728.1:0-17738 GCA_024605025.1 Megaceryle maxima
CGGTGCGCGGGCGCGCAGGGCGCTCCGCCCGCCGCCGCCCCGTTGCATAAGGCGGCGCGGTGGCCACGGGCCGCCCCGCTCCGCCCCCGGAGGTGCGCGCCCGGCACGGCGGGGACAGCGGCTGGTGAGCGCCGCGGCCGCGGGCGGCTCGGCCGCTGATCACGGCTATTTTTAAATAGTTTGTTCAAGCTTTAGGACTTTTTGTTTGTTTGTTTTTAATCGCGATTTGCTGTTTTTCCCAAGCGGGCCGGTGGCTCCTTGCCATGAGCAGCCCGAAGGCAGCATGAAAGCGGGCAGGAGCGGCTATTCCGCCCGCTCCCGTGTAGGATGGCTCTTGGCGAAGTGCTGCTGCTGCTGCTCCTGCAAAGGTCGGTGGGCGCCGGGCTGTGGGGAGCGGGCTCCCGAGGGGCTGGGGCGGACGCTGGGGGCTCGGTAACGCAGCGGTGCCCTTGTCAGGGCAGCATCCCCCCCTCCGCCTGCCCGCTCTGCCCCGGGAAATGGGCAGGTGGCGGCGGGGGGGCAGCCGGGCTCTGCGCGCCGCAGCCCGCTCGGTATTGTGGGGGAGGCCAAGACCCCGTAGCGCGGCAGCAGTCCCCTGGGCAGGGAATTTCGGGGCCACTGCCCGAGGGGTGGGTGAAGCGGCCACGGGCATCGGGAGGGAGGGGGCTAAACTTGACCAGATACATTTTATCGTTGCTGGTAGGAAACACCCTGGGACTGTAAGGTCAACAGGGTAGGGAGAAATATTTGCTTAAATGAGTTGGGTTTTGTTGTCTTTTCTTTTTTTTTTTTTTTTTTTTCCCTGTCTAGTCTTTTTTGGGGTTGGATAGGAGTAAAAAGCTTTGAGAACATCTGTTTCTCACAGTTCACAAATCTCTGAATGGTGGTGTGGGAAGGTCTGGGGAAGCTGGCTGAGCTAAACCACTGAGAGATGTCAGAAAACCACGGCAGCTAGAGCCCCTTGTAAAAATAAAATAAAAATCTGGCTGTTACAAGGAACAGTGCAGTTCAGAGGCGTTGACCGAAGATTTCCCAGCCTGCAGTCTTTATGCTGTGATATGACTCTTGAACTTGTTTTGGATAATGTGAGTTTTTTGAAGATGTGTGTGTGGTATTTCAGTGTTTCCTGCTCTTTGAATGGTCAAGCAAAAATTGCCTTTTCTTTTGTGTCTTTTTAAAAAAAAAACTCAAGCTTTTAAATGTAGTTTTTTGGTAGTTGTGGAAGCTATTCGTACATCCCCAGATAAAGATGACTTTAAGAAGGAGTGGGTTTACTAATTTCTTGAGGGGCAAGTGTTTGCAATGCAGGAACCCTGTTTCCCCAGTTACTGAACTAGAGCCATGCTCAACAAGCTACTTGGTAATAGAGTTTGCTATGATTTCATAAGACATTGATCTTTTTCAGCCTGGAGAGAAGACACTACTTCATTCCAAATAAGTGATTCTTGAGGTCAGCGCACAGACCCCTGCAGTCTTGCAGCCTTTAAGAAGGAACATAAAACCTGGTTGTAGGGGTAGGGCTGCTAACAGAAAGGTTGTGGTACTAAATACTGTGAAAGCCAAGTCTTCCAGACAGTCTGTGCTTTAATGTGTTGGCCCATGCAGTAGGTTTGAGCAGCATTCAAGCTCTCTGACATGGCTCTGCTCTTTAAAATGTTGATTCCAGCAGATTAAAATCTCACTGCTGCCTGTCCTGTCTGAAAACGTCTCTAGAAGGGGGAAGGGGAAACAGCTGGCTCTTCTCTCTTCTTTTGAAATGTTAACTGTGTTTGCAGTTCTAGTTTACCGGGTTAGTAACAAAAGGAGTTTTGTGATACCGATTACTTTTCTTGTCCTTGGCAGAAAACTTTGGGGATAATGTTGTTAAAGACTATCAGTTATGCTGTATTTATTAAAGAAAAACAGAGGTAGTCGGGTAGTGAAAATACTCACTGAATATAAGCCGGTATCAAACCTGACATTTGATAAGGGATTTGAGTGCCCCAGACTACAGCATCAGTGTGCTGTTGATAGCAACTTCTGCCATTAAACTTGGAGACGCTTTAGTGTGGCAGCCAGAACTTTGAAGCTCTAACTTCATGCATTCTGCATTGTCAGGGATCATCTTTGCTTTTGGGGGGGGGGGGGAAACACACCGTTCATCCCAGGGCTTCTCACCCATCTCTGACTTGCAATGCAAACTGGTGACTGTAGTTCTGACTTAAGACAAATGTGAAGCACCTTGGAGCTGTTCTCACTGCTGCCCCATAAGTGACCTTCCCTTTGCCTTTGTTAATGCAGCTCTGCTTCTTCCTGGTAACAGATGCTTGATGTATCTCGATTTTTTTTTTTTTTTGCAACGACTAAGTTTTGTTGTGCCAATAAGAATCATCCAGTAAGAGAATTTGAGACAGTGAGTGTGCAGTCTATGCTGAGAGGTTGTGTTGGTACAAGCTGTGTCAATGCTTTTCATGCTGCGGAGCTTGGAAGTGATGTAGGTGCTTGATCTCCTGAATAGCAACAGTAATGCAGAGCTGAATAACGTCAAACCCTAGGACCTCAGTGTATCATTAAACAGATAAATTTTGTGTAACTCTGCATTCATTTGAAGAATTTTGATGAATAACTCAAACTACTCTTTTTCATCAGTCTTAGCCTGTCTAATGCAGCAGTAGAGATCTTGATGCTGCTTTTTCACTTGTTTCTCTTGGTGAGTTTCTGATCTTGTCAGCTTTGCCCATGTAAGAAACTATTGGGACAAATCCAGAGAAAGCAACCAACACTTAATACCATTTGCAGCTTTGCTCTGACCCCAGTAGTCCCCTGCATGAACTAAATAAGGACTACTTGTCTGTTCTGAAGTATGGAGAGATACGAATCCTAATATAGGAGTGCCTCAGAGCAAGAGTCTGTCACTTGGTCTGAGACATAAAAACGGGTAGTTAAGAGCAATAGACTTGCACAGCCTTTAGGCCAATGGCCTTAATCAGCCAAGGGTGGCCAAGTAAGGCTTTTTGCAATATCTCCTAAATGCATGAATGCAAAGTGATGTACTGTAACGGGATGCTTAGTGCTGCAGAACTGGCCCTGAAAGCAGACTGACAAGACGGTTCAAATTCTGATGCTCTTCTGGTAACTAGAAAGTCACTGAACTCTCCTTAGAAATCAGTCCAGGATTTGCAATTGAATATACTTTATTTTCTTTCAGTGTGATCATCTACTCGGTTACCTGTGTGGTTTAGATTAGAGGTTCCTTTAAAAGGGTCATGATGAAGGAAAGCAAAGAAAGTGGAGGGATTCCTGCTTTGTGGAATGTCTTTTCTAAAGCAAATAGTCAGCTGCAAGCCTTGAATGTGACAAAGTCAAATCTTTGTTGCCTTTAAACACAGAACAAGCTCTGGTGGGTGCATGCCATTACTCTGCACTGCCTTCAGCACAGAGCTCTGAAGCTCAGCAGTGGGTGCACAGAGCTTGGGTCAGGTGGAGACTGAACTCCAGGCTCTGATGCACGAGGGGCTGTAAAGACTAGCCAGTGACTCAGATTTAACCTGGAAGTTAAGTCCTGCATGTGGTGTTGTACCCAAGGCCTTATTTAGAGGACATTTCTTTGCAGTAGTTCAGCTCATTTAGTTCTGGCCCATCTTGGAACACACTGGGATCTCATTACTTAAGGGCTGCCAGGAGGGTGGAAAACACTAACGAGGTGTAGGAAATGCTTTTCTTTCAGCACAAGGAGATGTTCCTATTTATTGGACTTGAGAAGATAGCTATGAGTGCATCATGTACAGCCCAAAGGAAAGAGTCTGTGGTTAAAAGTAATTTATTGTCAGCATAGCTTTACAGTGCAACACCTTACACCCTATTCTAGCCTATTCTACGTGGCTGTAGGGTGGCTTCAGATGAGAATAAAAGGAGTTTCTGCTTGAGGGCAGCCAGAAACAAGGAAGATAGATTTAAATGGATGTGTCCTATTGGATTCAATAAAGAACATGTCCTTTTACCTCTTGTTCAAAGTTGCTCTTTTGAGCAGGCTACTGGTCATACCCAAGCTTTCCATTTCAGAGCAGAAGAAACTTAATGACAAACCTTTAATCTCGGTGTGTTAAAAATGAAAGCTTGAGTGGGTTTGTGTCTTTGCTAAGCTCCTGGTAAAGCTCTTCTTTAAATTTCCTACCCTTCTGGCTTTTCCTCTGTCCTATCTCCTACAGTTTTGCTTTTCCTTATGCTTTTTTATTTTATTTTACTGTCCTCTTTTCCTTTCTTTCCTTCCTTTTTTCTCCTCTTGCTATCCTTTCATGACTCTTTGGTTTTTAATTTTTTTTTTTTACTGTCTCAGTCTGGTGAACCTCTTTGCTGTAAGGTTAACAAAGTTAAGCTTCTCTTTACAGAGTGATGGTAACTGCTGTGCAGTGAAGGGAGTTCAGCCAGCTACCTTGTACATCTTTGCTAGCTGGTCAGAAACAGAACCTTAACTGGAAGTGGGGCAAACCAGCATAATTACAAGGGTTGTCAACAACACATTAATAAAAGTTATTTCTTCATTAGGTAAAAAGTGAGATCTGATGGTGCTTTTTATAGAAGGTGCTGACACTGTGTTGCAGCGAGCTGCAGAGCTTTGCTAAGGAAACTGGTACCTTTCTGCTGAGTGGTAGCAAGAGAGTGATCTGCAGTAATATATTCAAGCCCATAACATTTCCTAATTTGAACATATTTTATTTAGTGTTTCAGGCTGAGCCATGGTTACACTGTGTAAAGCATAATGGAATGCATGGCCAGAGCAGTTCCTTCAAAATTGAAGCAGAGGAGAAAACAATAGTAAAAATAAGGGTGTCAACCAAAGTTTGCTTAGTTTCCTGGTCTTTCCTGAATAAGGAGTATGAGGAAACTGTTACCTTCCCCAAATACACTTCTTGGGTGAAGTCCATCTGTTGCTTATTAGTAGCATCTCAGTGAAGACAACAGGATCAAGTGTACTGTTCTTCTGTGGGCAATTCTCCCTCTCATGCTAGTGTTGTGCTCATTTCTTTCTCCTGGCAGGTTCACAAGAAAATGGCTGTGCTGAGGTTTGGGAGAGTTGTTTTCTTCCAGTTCTATTAAGAGAAAACCGGTAAGACCATGACAGGAACACCTCTTCCAAGTTCTGTGTTTTCCCACCTCTGCAGGCTGAGTCAGAAGTCAGAGTAGGTCATGGCAGATAGTTAGTGGAAGGGACAAAAGAGCCCATGAAAACACTGCTCAGTTGAGCAAGCAGGAGTAACGTGACAAGGTGAATACTGTTAGCAAAAAAAAAAAAAAACACTCTTGTCAATGCAGAAATGTGCTTTCCCACACCTGCTTTACACCCTCCTGACAGATATGTCTTGAGTTAAGCATGTCCCAAAAGTGTGCCCAGCAGTCCCCATGGCAGTCTTTTGGGATAAATAAAAACTTACTGGTCTGAACCTGTTAGTATTTGTGTGCGTGGGCATGTCTCCCTTGAAGATGGCAGTGAGACTTAGGATGATATCAGCAGGAGAAGTCCTGTGACTGATAAGCAACCTCTGAATGTGCACAGCTGAAGCATGGGTACTGCTCTTTTGGCAGGTTGGGGTAAAGGTGAACTCTTTTTAGGATTATTTAGTTTTAATTGTTGTTAAATCTTACTTGCTCACAGGAGGGTTTTTGGAGGGTAGAAATCTTATTCATGGATACAAGAGGTCAAGTTTTCAGTGGGTCTGTGTTGCTGCAAAACAAAGTGTGCAAGAGCACAGGAGGTTTGAGTTTTTTCAAAGTGCTGTTTGCTGCATGTGACTCTGCTCACTGCTCTCATCTTCCACCAGCCACTTCCTGTAAATCTGATGTTTATCGTATCAGTGCCAGTGCTCAGGTGCTCAGGATGCTTTAGCAACTTTCTCTCTGTTCCCAAGATCCAAGTAATAATAGTGTTATTTTTTCTTTCTTGTAAGTTACACACACTGCCAGACAACTCTCCTTGACACAAGCTAGCCACTCAGCCTCTGGCTTTTTGTCTTCCTTTTGTGACTGATCTTGCAGCCTTATTTTCTGAAATGTGGTTATACGCAGGATGTGACAAAAGTTTTAATAAGAAAAACCACTTTCAGATCTTAATTCATATATGTAAAATAGATAGCAATTGCTTCCATAAAGATCAGCTGTCAGTTGCTAGTCTGGGGGTGAGTGTGTGGTGGGGATTCTTATTATTCAGACTGCTACATTGTTTTCAACTTTCATAAATTCATCCAGCTTTAAAGAAACGTGAAGTTTGCTTTTATGCAGGCAAAACTCTGAAACTTCACATTCACTCCAAGAAGCATATAAGAATTCACAAGGCTTTATTCATCTTGTCAAAAACCTGAAGAGGGGAGGCTTTATTCTAAGGGAAAAAGAACAGATAACTGTGAAATATACCACTTGGATAACTCCCTGTTCACTGCAAAGAGAATGGAGTAACTAAACATGCTGCTTTCCTGTAAAATAAGCACCAGATAGATGTATTGTTTAGGAATTCAATGCACGGATGCTGAAATAAAATCTATCCATTTTGAAATGAAACAAAAGGGGCAGTTACTTCATATGGCTCCAGGAGGACTTTGGGTTTTGTTTCCCAGGCTGTTATGTTTCAGCATATACCTTGCTAAAACTTGTATTAGGAAAGCTGATCTATCATTTTAAAGTAAAACAAACAAACCACACACTCAAAAAGAAAGCAAAACAACAACAACAACAACAAAAACCCCCAAACAAATAAAACTAACAACAACAAAAAAGCCCGCAAAAAACCCTACAAATAGCATCAGGATACTTCTCAGACACATCAGAAGACTGTTAAAAGTGTAATTCTTGTTTGCTCTATGAAAGCATTTTCATTTTTGGCAAAAATTGTAATTTCAAGAGAGAAGAACTGGCTGGGCAGTTAGTGATTACAGCAGAGATTACAGATGTGGTTTTCACTTGGGTAAAGCAATCCAGTTCTCTGCCAGTTTAGCCACTGTGTTATCAGTTGCTATTGCAGAATAGTTCAATTGCTAATATTACATCATGCAATTCAGTGTCATGTAAAGATACTTTTTAGAAACAGCTACAGAAGCACTCCTGGTTATGTTCTTAACAAAGATCTGTAGATCATAAATAGGATTTAGCATGTGTAAAGAATTACTGGAAAATACCTAACAAGATGCTCAAAAACATCTCCTTTGGCTAATGTTCTTTGCTATTAGAAAACCACAAACCACAAATTAACCTGTTTGCTTTTAGTTCATAATGTGTGATGTGGCTGATCATGCTGAAGCACAAACTTTTCCTTGGATTAAAGGTAGTTAGTGCATCCCATCTGATCTCCTGCTGAGTTTGACATGCCTCTCAATCTGTCAGCATCTGTCCTGGACCAGCTCTGCAATCTTCTCCCTGTCAAACTGAGAACATGGAAATTGTCACCTGGGCTTCTTTCATACAAAAAGGACGACATATGAAAATTTCATGAGATGAGGAATAGAACCTACAAACTGAATTACCCCCATGGCCCTTCTATTATTAACTGTTGTTTCCTCTCTTTGATGAGGAATGAACCATTATATATGTAGCATTTGCTACGTATATAATTGTCATTTGCTTGTCTCTAACATAGTATGTGTAATATCACATTGCAGAAAGCCCCCTGTAGCTCTGGCTGGTTTCTTAATGCCCTCACCTTCTAGCACATCCTGATGCTTATGGATGCTCTTCTACTATACATTAACTATGGTTACTCAGTACTTGGGGGAGGAGGGGGGGGTCACAAGATAAAAACAACAACCCATTTTTGTGTGTTGCCACGTGAGGAGTTAGCGATTGCTATTCTGTTGCTCTTATTGGACTCCACTTGAATGTTTTGTGTGTCACAGCCATTGCTAGCCCTGGTACAGGTCAGCAACTTTGAAAACTTGGATCCCTGCAAAATTATCTTCCAGGCTGTGAAAACCTGTAAAGTTGCACAAAGGGGTAAAGCCTGGGAGCCAGACTTGCTGGGAAACCATTAGCAAATGTGATCCTGAGGAACCAGTAGGTGGTTTCCGGTGGAGATTGTTATCTTTTGTATTGGAAGGCTGTAAATTAAACATGGAAATTTAGTGTTGCTGTATACAGAAAAGCACAAGTACAGTCTGTATGTCAGTTTTGAGCAAAGTTCCCTTATTCACTAGCATGAGACAGCATTGAATTAAGCATTTAGGAAAGAGATGGACTCTTACCTGTGATGAGAAGGGACTGGATTTAGTGATCCTGGGGTGACGTTTTCCAGACATTTTTCCACATTCATATTTCACATGGAGCAAGCAGCTCTGAGCACACAAGGAGAGCTGGGAGTGGCACATACTCAGCTCAGTTACAGCTAAATCCACTGTGGACACTTTTTCATGCAGTTTAGGCTTGCTGACGTTCTAGCTACAGAATATAGCAGCTGAGGATGTGCCCTGTTAGGCTGTGTTGTTTTGTCTGTTGTATTTTTTTAACTCCTCCATTCATAGTGACATGCAGCTTTAGTGAACTAAGGTTTCTTACATCCTCAAGACATGCAGCACAATATTATCCTGTCTGAAAAAAACTTCAGAGTTCAGTGAGCACTCTGAAACTTTCTTGACAAAACGAGCATCAAATAAACAGCAGTTTTAGCTTCCAGTTTTATATCTACCAGTTGATTTCAGCCTCTTTATAGTACTGCATGTCCTAAGAAGCACATCACACATGTACCCAAGATCATCTTGTTCAGCAGCACCAGTTGACTGTGGCCAAAACGACCACCACCACGCAGTGGGGAGCAGCAGGATTGCATTAGGGGTGAAGGCAGCATCTAGGTGCTTGTGAGGCAGAGAGCACGAACCAGAATGTGCGTTCCTTCCCATCAGCTGGGGCTCACTGTGGTCCCCAATCAAATGTACCCATGTTGAGCATGCCTGACGAACAAGGCCCCAGCTGTCTGCTGCTGCAGAAGTGTGTGCCAAGGCAGGCTATGAAAAGTGTTGCACAACCCAGTATAATTTAACCACATGCTGAATAAATACGCTTTAGAGAACTCTTTTGAAGAGATGTTGCTTAATTAATCCTGCAGGGGGTATAATATGTATATTTTTGAAATCCAGTTTTAGCATCATGCAATTAGCTTTTATGGCCTAAGGATTCTGATTTAAAACATTCTTTAGTTACTAATGGTAATCTGTTTTAATTAGAAATGTAAATTTATTTTAGATCTGAGCGGTACAATGTAAAAAGATGATTCACAGCTAATACCGTTGAAGTGCCTCAAATCTGGCATTCTTTGTACCTTCTGTAGTTAGAATCCTGAGGATCAACATGTTATTCAAACATTGCTCTCAGCTGACATGTGGAAGCTGAATAGACTTCTTTAGGAAATGGAATAAGTATTAATCAACAGGAATCCTTTCTAGGGCAGCAGAAGGAAAATCATAGCTTTAGGCAAGAGGGAAGCAAACACTTTAAATGTTACAGTATTAACTTCAGCTCTACAGTAGCAGAACATGGCTCCTGCCAGGGCACATGTGCTGAGCCAGCAGCAGCATCTTAGTTGACTTTATCTTGGTATCAGAGAAATTACTCAGGCTTGAACATCCTGGGCTGCTCAGGGAGGGCTGTAGCTGTTCAGAGCTGGGCTGCTTAGACACCTGGCAGCATGTCTAAGAAAAGCCTCAAGCAAGGCAAAGTGTTTGTCTGGACAAATATCTAAAGGCTAATGCTTGCTGAATATTCACTGTAGTTGCTTGTCCTGGAGATATTAAACTATCAAGTCAGTATGATGTCTGATCACAGACATTCACATTGCACTAAGAGATCATACAGTATTCAACAAAGTCTTTCCAGAATCAAAGAACCTCTGCTGCTAGACCAGTCCAGCCCTTGCTGTTGTGTTCAAATAAGTGTTTCTTTTTCTTAAGTATTTTGAAAGATGAGGCTGAGAGCAGCTACTCAGCAACAGTGAAGATGGCTTTTGTAATGATAGTTGCTTATTAGATGTGTTGCTCAGTAGAGCATTTTTACAGGTATTTGCGATTAGACGCAGGGATGCAGCTGGGAATGAAGCAGTACAGTTTATGCAGTGCACCTCTCCTCACCTCTGCTAAGCCAGACACAATTTTTTTTCTGTGAGGAGGTTGCTGGTAAGGAGCAATGGTATATGCACCATAAAAGCTGTGGGGAGGCTCTGTGTGGTCCAGAAGTCAAAAATCAATGAGTTTCTGAAGACTAGTCTTATTGGGAAAGCTGATCACTGGGTCGAGGCTCTTACTTCACAGGGCTGAGACCTCAGCAGGATGCTGCAGACAGCTCTTGTGTTCCCATGCAGCAGATGCTCTCTGAGACTTCAAGTTCTTGTCCCATCTTTGTTGCTGACGCAGATACAGTGTAGTAGTGATTTCATCACCTGAAATTTTATAAACTTGTTGACTGGGACCACGTGGAAGGTTCCTCATAGAATTGTTCCCTGCCCTGGAGAGCTGTCAAATGAAAAACCAAGTTGTAGAATGGCGTGAGCCTGTTATATGGGGCGGCAAGTGATGTTCTGATTTTCCTACTTTTAAGCTGAGTGAATTAAAGCTTCCCATAAGTCTCACTCATAGTCCCGAGTGTGCAATTACAAGTCTCCAAGCTGCTTAGCCATTTCCCTGTGCTGTGTTCAAAGAGCAAAACATCACAAGCACCAGCAGTTCTTATCTGTGTGTTTTATTTCTAAAACGCTGTTTGCATTTACTTCATTCATTACTTTTTAATTCATCCCAGCCAGTACCTTTGCTGTGAGCTTGTATTTTCCGCTAGTATTTCTGGAGGACAAGGGCATGGAAGAAGCTGCTTTGGGCACCAGCTCTGGAGGCTCCGGCTGCAGTGTGTCTGTCGTCAAACACCCCAACCTTGTTGTTCTTGGTGGTTACGTGGTGTCCGCTTTTGCCCTGCACCACTTGCAACTTATTCTTATTCCGTTCTTTTCTTTTCAGGGGCTGTCAGAGCCTGAATAATTTAAGAGTGAACAAATGAGAGACGTTCATGGAGGACTCTGTTCTTACCTAGGCACAATTTGACAAGCATGTAGATTGCCTTGGGTTTCCACTGCACCTACCACAACTTTACTAAGAGAAAAGCCCCCTTTCCTAGACATCTGTGTCACTCTTGCTTAGTAAAGTTATTCAAGATCAGCGCCTTTGGAATTGGTTGGTAAATGGACAAAGACTTTCTCTTTGCCCGGAGCTCCTGACAGCCTCCAAGTACCAAAGAGAACTTCACAGCACTAGAAAGCAAGACACAGCTGCTGAATGTTGGAAGCTACTGCATTT
Organism: Megaceryle maxima; assembly: GCA_024605025.1. Taxonomy (NCBI): domain Eukaryota; kingdom Metazoa; phylum Chordata; class Aves; order Coraciiformes; family Cerylidae; genus Megaceryle; species Megaceryle maxima. The sequence continues at coordinate 11,292 of JANHGN010024728.1, forward strand.
GGCAAAAGAAGCTGACGCTAAGATGCACACAGTTGTGTTTGTTTGTTCTGCTTGTTTTCTGTGCTTTCTGAGCCCTGTGTGTGCCTGGAAAGTTTAATGACCAATCCCTTCTTTCTCAACATGCAGTTTTTCTTCCAATCCCAAAAAGCTTTGGGTTCTGTTCTTGCTTTTTTTTGTTTTGTTTTGTTTCCAATTCCAATTTATTTTGTCACCAATACTCTTCTATTGTTTCCATGAGGAGTTGTTTGGGTATGTAGCCAGTTTCCTTTGAAGTAGGGAGGCATGAATATGATACCCAAATGTCGTCGTCCTCTCCCTCTATTCAGCAGAGCGGTTCACCTTGTCAGAGGTTGCTGGCTTCAAGCATAAGGCAGAGCTGACCTTAGCAATGATATCATTTAACTGAGAAATTACTTCAAAATTCTTACAGTAGCTCAATTTGGGAGCTGCTGAATGAAGCTGACCCTTGACACTCTGCAGAAGAATAAGGCTTGTGTTGTACTAACAGCTGCTTGGAAACCATCTGTAATAAAGTTTGGTTTTGTGCCCACCACCAGGATAAAAGATGATATTTGCCGACTCTGGTACCCTTATGCTCCCAGCAGAGCAAAACTGCTTAGATCAAAGTTAAAAAGTCTGCTTCTATGTGGGTGTCTAAGCATTTCACAGTTCCTTATGCTAAAAGTAACAGTGTACTTGCAAAGGCCAGCAAATGTTGCTGCTCTTGTTCAGCTTCAAACATGACATATTCCCCCTTGTCATCCCATATAGGTTTCCATAAAGGTTCAGGGTTAAAACTTTTTTATGGAACATGCCTAAGTCTCCTATCAAAATATAGCAAGGGGCTTTTTGCTTTGTGTTTGGGGCTTTGTACTTTTTGCTGCTAGCAACACTTATTCTGAAAACTTCAGGGTCAGGTATTAGTTTATTTTTGTCACAGAATGAGGACAGTGTAAATACAAAATGTAAAGTAGAACTTAGAGAAGTGCTTCAATGACTTGTTTGACTAAATTGAAATAAATGTTGATTTGTTCAAAAAAACCAACCAGACAACAACAACAAAAAAAAAACCCATGCTCTTTCTGGATCTTGTTAGTCTTGACTTTTTATTTATTTTCTTTGCTAAAGCAAAATGCACGCCTCTTGACTTCAGAAATCTGCTCTCCCAGCTGTGAGATGTTACAGGAAAGCTGCTCTGATGTGAGCTCCCAGCAGATGTGTTGGACATGCTCTCACTGTGCTCTGGGCTGGTCCAGGATGTGCCCAGCTGGTTCATGCTGGGCACAAACCTGAGGCAAGAGAATGGGTGAATGAAATCAAATGTGTAGAAATACTGTATCTGTTCTCAAACTCTGTTGTGTGGAGTAACTGCTCTTTTTGAGCTTTTCCACACCCTTTTATTCAGTAAAAAACTATTCTAGAAAGTTGTTGCTTTTCAAGATACATGAGGTCCCCCTGAAGGACTCAATGCAGGCCAATAACATATTTTAGCATAGGAGCTGGCAAGGAGTATCTCACTTACCAATGGGTTGGTGGATTCACTCTGGGGATGTTTGTTTTCTTACTATTCCTGTCATAAACTCATAGCAGCTTACATGAGGGGTCAGAGGGGACTCTGAAGGAGGAGGAATTTGTCAGACTGATAAATGGAGAGAAAAAGGCTCAAACCTCCCACCAAAGAAATCATAGATACCCATCACAGATGTAAGCTGTTACATGGAAAAATGTTTCTGAGTGGGACACCCAGAGAGGAGGACTACAGATGTTTCAACTGCTGTTCAAGTGCTTGGTGCTGTGCAATCTAGTTGCACGCTTTCCTGAGAGTATCTTCAGAGGCACAAGGATGTGTTCTGCTTTCATATGCAGCAGCTGCTTGGTTAAATGCTAATCTGTAGGAAATAAGACCCTGCCCTGTATTCATCTGAGGACTCATCTTCTGCTTTTCCCTGTGCCCTCCTTACAGTCACCTCTGACGATACCTTTAGGTCCACGTGAAGAAGCAGATACAATAAAGATGACTTCTGTAGCTGTTCCTCTCACTAGGCACTCTTGGACAGTAACAAAGTCATATTTTATTTCAGCAGACTTTCTGTGCCTTCCCTTGTGCTGTTTCTTTCCCTGGAGACTCAGCTCACTCATTCAGCACGCTCTCAGGATTTCAGTAACTTCTCTTGCAAGGTCTCTTGAGACTGCGCGCCTCTGTGCTCTTTCTCCAGGCTTTTGGTTTTATCTCACTCTTTGAAACTTTCCCAGAACTGCAGTGACTTTTCTCTGACCTCCAAGAACTGGAACTTTTGAGCCCTGACACTCTGACTGGCACAACCAAGACCTGGAGACTACTTTGAGATGTCAGCTTTCCCAGAGCATGCTGGATGAAAGCCGCATCTGAGCAACACTAGCTAAAAATAAAAGCTATTCAAGTGAAGCTAATGGCGGGTTGCCATCAGTTATTGCTCATTAAAGTGAATTGTCAGATGCTAATCATTTCCTGCTGCGAGATGGGCCTGGTATGTAACACACTCGAATGTGGGAAGGGGATTCACAGTAACTAAATTTAGCTAAGGGTGTAATTTTCTTGGACTCCCTCTGTAGTTAATGGAAAGAGAGAGGCTCCTACAGGGTGTGATTCCCGCTCTGCATCACCCATGGACAGAAGCATGCACAGCTCCTTGACTGCCGAGACCATGAGGTGAGCTGCTGCCTGCCACAAAAATGAGCTTCTTGGAGTGACAGTGTTTGCCCACCCCAGCTGGGTGCATCCTTGTTTTCACTGGCTTACCTTTCTACCTGGAAGTAATGATCAGGAAGTTGAATATTAAAACCAGCAGAGAGGTGACCGTTTCCCAAAGGCAAAACCCATAGGCAGAATCCCCCAGGAGCATCCCCTGCTTTTTGCAGCGTAGCTAAAGGGAACTCTGCAGATCATCCTCTATAAGCAGCTCTTCTTTCCTATTTCCAAGAAATATCAGCTATTCATTAAAGAAACAGTGTGTTCTGAATGTTGTGTGATTAAATTATTTTTCAGTCTTTTTTTCCCCTGTTCTTTTTGGAAGTTACTCTTTTTTGAATGTTTGGCAGTGAAACAGAAAGATTTTGAGTTTTTACATTACTGTAAAATTGATTGGGAAGTTTGGGTGCCTGCTTTTAGCAGTGTAGCCTACTTTACAGGGCTAGAAACTTTTGCATAAGATCTTTAACTCCATACCGCTCTTCCTGAGTTTTGACAGGAGTAATCTCTTCTGCATAAATGGAATTGTGATAATCTGGCTAGGCCTTTTGATATTACTTCCAGCTTTAAGCTTCAAATGATACTCCAAGACACAAAAAGAAAATTCAGTTAAACCTTCTCAATTCTGGTCATTTTCAGGAGATAATAATGTTAGGGAGAACATTTGAACCCCAGAGCAAAATTTGCATTTAGATTTCAATGGTGTAGTTCGAACATGTCTTTACCCTCTGGTATGAAACAGTATGAAACCAGGTCCTGCTTGATCTCATGTCATTTTTCCCTCAAGCCGAAGCAGGGGGCACGTCTGCAGTTGGACACGTGTAGCGCGGCTGAGCAGAGCTGGGAGTGGATGGGGAACCATGGAGGATTCCAGGGCAAGTTTTGCAATTCCATTGCGAAAGTTTAACGTACTTCTAATCTAAATGGCTTTTCAAGCCAGTTGTCCTCTATCTTTGTCTGACATAGGCACTCAACATTTCCTTGTATTCACTTCAGTTCTTCACTGGAGCCTTTTTTGCAAGCAGCGCCTGAGGAGACAGTTTATCTGTTGACATTAAACTTGTCAGATTCATTATTTACATTGTTATGAACTTGTGTTTTTACTTGAGGAATAGCTGTGAAGTGACTTTGTATTAACCAAATGTTGTTACCTCCCAAATTTTTGCAGATCCATGCCAGGTTTTACAGGCAGAATAGGCTCTAACACTAAAACTGGGATTGGTACTGTCATCTGCCTGAGCCACAAAGTTTTGTAACCCTGACTTGTGCCAATAAAAATGTTTCACTGAGTGTGTTTTGGACATTTAATACAAAAGCACAGCAGATGAAGGAAGCAGTTTTCATAGTTCATTCTGCCATCTTTGCATCCATCGTGTAGAGCTAGCTCTGAAGCCCTCAAGCACATCTGAGGAGGTTCTCACAGCAGTGTTTCCCAAGGCAGAGTAAAAAGCCTGAAGGAGCCGTAAGCTGTGAACTCGAGCCTACAGCCTGCATGGTGAAGGAGATGTTCTTGGAAAGAGCAGGAGAGAGTGCATTTTGACACTTTAGATGATTCTTGTTTGTTTAGTGAAATACTAACACAGGGGTCTGGTTTTTTGTGTGTTGGATGGGTCTTGATGACTCCTACTTTCCAAGATTTTGTGGTACAGATTCTGTCTTCAGGAAATAATAGCTCTAGTAAAGACTGAGTTAGTCTTTCACCCATATCTGATTCAATTCTGTCTTTGTCAGATATGTTATTTTACAGGAATTACTAAATATGGAAAATGGGCTCTGTCAAGCACAGCAGAGCTGATTTATGTGCTCATCGGTCAGATTGTCATTATTGGCTTTCATTCATGAGTTGAATTATTTCTGGAAAAAAAAAAAAAAAAAGTTGATTTGAATGCACATGCTAATAGGATTACAGAGTTCCCATTCTGGCTCATCTTCTTTGACTTCTGTGGAAAAATCCTTTTCTCTCAGGCTGTTTTTCTTGAGTGAGAAATGGAGCCATATGTAAATCAGAAGATTCATCTCTTCTCAACTAAAGCAAAATTGTGACCTGCCATAGTCACCTGTCTTCATACTTATATTCTGTATTAACTTCTGGTTGTGGAAGCATATTTCCTTCCTATCATATAAGATTTGTGGTTAGTGTGGATCAAAAAGATAAGCCTGATGTTTTCTTCTGAGTTGCTGTGAGAAGCCTTTCCCTTTTCCCATTTAGAGAGCTGAGCTCCTGCAGAGTCTGGTGCTGCATGAGCCTGATCAGACAGACCTCCCCTCCCATCTGTGCTCTGGGGAACAGGGAGATAAAAATAAAATGTCTTGTATTTATGTCCCAGCAGTAATTCCTACTGACTCAAATGGGAATATAACTGTGCCTGTAAAATGGATCTATGAGATTTTTGTTTTTCCTTTCACCCAAGGTTGCATAGAACTGGAACCTTTAATTATGCAAGTGAAAGAGCTGTGCTTTTATAGGCATCTGTTCATTTGAGCAACAACAAATACTTCATGCCTCTGGCGGTACAAAAGCTCTGAATGTTTAAACTCTTCAGTCTGTCTGAGTATCTGTCACAGTCCTATTGCCAGAAGTTTCTTGGAGGTTTGCTTAGGGGTGTTTTGGAAACTATAATTTCTTCTGTCTGAATGAGTGGTTTGGCCAGGAAATCAAGCTAGCCACATTAGTCTGCTGACCAACATACACCCATTTAACCTCACCAAATACCTTTTTTTAGACATGGGACATTGGTGGCAGGACGACTGCTCGCTGCAGCTCTCTGCCAAGCTCTGACATTCCTGCAGACCCGTGGCAGTGCAAGGGCAGCAGCTGCTGTGCAGGTCCTTGCAGGCAGTGGCAGCTGCCTGAATTACCATGCAATGTGCCGCTGCATCTTTTCCAAAGCGCTCTCTGGCTTTTCTGAAGCAAACTGTATCTCCAAACAGCTCTGCCAATACAGTTTGCAAAGCACACATGTGCTAGTGCTTTGCTGGAAGGGTACAGCACCATGTTCTCCTCTTCCACTTGATCCACCTGGTGTCTGGATCTCAGGCTAGTATCAAGTGTCATGATTAATGTATTTGTAGCTGTATGTGCCGCAGAACTAGTGGAGCTCACACAAGCTCAGCCTAGGAGGTTGTCTTCAGAGTCTTTCCTGGCACGTTCGTTGTTTCGTGTGTTTCTGTCTCTCATTTCATGAATGCTTTTCCCTGAGCTCGAGTCCTGCCTCTGCAACCATGTCAAGGCGACCTGCTTTGTGTGCAAAGGAAATCATTCCCAGCAGGGCTGGCAAATGACAAGTGTGACTTGCTCACAAATGTGTCAATATTTGCAGTTCCTTTAAAAAGGAAAGGAAAAAAAAGGTTATGAGTATTGTGTGTGGACTCTCAATGTGGGTTTTGGATACTGCATGTTTGGCAATGGTGAGAAGTGAGATGATGAGATGGTAGTGCTTTGTATGTGTGTAGGGTGCTGGGCAGAGCAAACTTACCCCACCTCTAGGGGCTCACATGGTGGCTGTGGAGCAGGGACATTCATACTAGCCTTTTTCTTCCACCTAGAATCATAGAATCATAGAATGGTAGGGGCTGGAAGGGACCTCTGGAGATCATCGAGTCCAACCCCCCTGCCAACACAGGAACACCCAGGGCAGGCCTCACAGGAAGAGATCCAGGTGGGTCTTGAGAGTGTCTAAGATGGAGACTCCACAACCTCTCTGGGCAGCCTGTTCCAG
>JANHGN010024729.1:0-13500 GCA_024605025.1 Megaceryle maxima
GAGAAGTAAAAAGTTTGATTTCATTTTTGCCATGTAAAATGATGGTATGGCTAGTCTTGGTTACAAACAGAATTCTTACTTCCTAAATCTATACACACGATAGTTATCATTAGAAACAGCTTAGCCGACCTTTAACTTTCAAGAAACTAACTAAAGGCAGATATTCCTGTTCTTGGAAGGGAATGAACTTGTTCTACACAGCCCTATTTTGCTCAATGGCTAGGGAAAAATTAGTATCGTGGGTATTCTAGCTCTAGTTTGAACCTTTCAAATGTAACAAAGCAATAAAAATAGTACATCCGCAGGTGCTTAGGAAAAGCCTAGGCAAATATTGCCCCTCAGGATCGATGCAGAGGTCTTCCAGATATACAAGTGTTCCATTGAACCACTACAGCAATTGGCCTACATACTATCTTTGACATGGCAAGAATACTCTCTTCATTATCTCTCTGTTTTCCTTGGAAAGCTACTAGCTTGAAAGAGAAGTGCAATTACTGATAAAGAGCTTCATGTTGGTTACAACCGAGTAGTCAGAATCCTAAAGCATCTTGCACTCTTTTCAAAGGAAAGACTGAAATGATGCTGCTAGGTGGTGACAATTATTCCTATTTGTATGTCCATCTGGCATTTTGAAGGTGCTTTTATTACTTGGAAGGAAAGATATTCATCAGTGTGAGCACAGCCAAAACGATCTGGCCTGTCATATCACTACAAATCCAAGAAAGTAAATTTAGCAATTTCTGAAAATGTTTTATTTTCCCCTCTCCAGGGTTCCAGTCAGAATGACTGTTCCTTCCTAATACACTGCTGTGAAGATACACTATTTGCATGGCATAGTGGTTTTTCTGCATATGAGGAAAAGATCTAATTCACTCAGTATGTCATTTTGTAACATGTTTTCTCTTCCTAGAAACACTTTTTTCTTTATATCTCAACATAAGTCTCCGTTGGGACTATTCCACATGTACTACTGTTGTGAATGCTGCTGGAGTGAAGAGAACGACATACGGCGTGAGAGGAAGACACCCTATTTAGCAGGTCTAAGATCGAGATTGCACAGGCAACCTCTACTCTGGTAGCCATGTGGCCCTTTGTAGGCAAAACAGTTTCCAAAGAATAGCCTTGATTCCAAACACAGAGAAGACTGGCTGATCATGAACAGTCCATTTTGTTCTATTAGGTTATACTTTAAACAAAAGTAAAACACAGACAGCACTACCAGATTTGCTGTGGTCAAAGTGTGTGTTTTACACTCCACAGGCAAGTTCAGGTGCAGTCATGATCCTATTTTATTACAATTCTTTTCTTTCTCTCAATTTTTAATAAGATATTTTTAGCAAAATCAAACAGTAATTGAAAAAAAAAAAAAATCCATCATTTGCTCAAGATAGTAACCTATTTTGCAGAGACAAAATATCCTACTCAGGTCCTCATTCTGTAGAATTCTGGTTGACACTAGCACCAACACTGGGCAGTGTACAGCAGGAATGCAGTCCCAAGTTGCCCACAGCGGCAATTCAGCAACAGTCTGCAACTGAGTTTTTGTATTGTCTAGAAAATGTTCTTTCTTCAGACACAGTGAGGTGAAACTGCTGTTAATTCTGCTAGGTTATGCATACAAGGACACGAGACACAAGTAAGAGTTAGGTCTTTGGCTATGTATAGAAAGAGAAAGGGAAGCCATGGTTAGCATGAGTTCTGTTTTTCCCTTAACAGAGTTGCAGTGGGCTATGTATAAGGCTGGACCTTTTCTCTTGCCCCCATATGTCGGGGAGAATCTGTAAGGAATATCAGATTGGGTAACATACTGCACACACTCTCTTCTTCCTTTATGCCTCAAGAAACAAAAAAGTCGATAACACAAAGATAAGGTCACCTGACTGCTGCTGATAGGATACCGCAAACAATTTGATGCAAGACAACACAGAATGCATACGTGAATGATGCTTCAAACGAGAAAGAAGGCATCTCAGAGTTAGAATTCGACTAGGAAAAAAGGTTTAGAAGTATCTAAAAATTATTTTTAGCAGCATTGATATATAATTGAGATATTTAAATGCAGTCAGCTGCATAATGAGACTATAATTTAAAAGCAAAGAGCACAATGAAAAGAGGTTGTTGATCACAGGCAAGGTGGATTCTGAGGACCCAATAACCTTTGTCAAAGGATTCCCCCTTGCCTTTTTCCTGGAACCTGACCAAGGCTGGAAACACGAAGATATTAATCCCATGCATAATGCATATTGCTTTGCTACCTGTTTCATTAAATCAGGAAACAAATCAATGTAACCCATACGAGTTGAATGGTCTGAGGTCTTATTGCACTTACTGCTACTGCCTGTACACCTGCAAAATTTTATGTCACAAAGGGTTTTGATCCAAACGATTCCTTTTCTAACACCCCTTCCTAACTGCTATATGCCTAGAAGTTTAATTTACAGCTATATAATACATCAGTCTTTATGACACATATAAGAACGAACACATTGCGCTGTCAAATATCTGTTTGCAGAGATAATGTGATAGAAATGTTTGGGAAATGCAGCATTTCTGGTATTTGCTATAGTAAAGCACCCACCAAAAGGGAGCAGCACATCTTAAATGACGTAGTCTCTAGAATGCTGAATAACTCAGCACTCAGGAGAACAGCATTTTGTTTCTTCTGTGCATCTTAACCTTTGCTCTGCAGGGAATATTCTCTAGGACGGCATCTGAAGAAGGCATATTAGGCTCTATGCTAATCAGTTCTGAGCCTTTCAAGTAACTGCTGCTGATTGTATCAAAAATGTGCCAAGAGAAACAAACTGAGAATGCAAATCTATTTGAATTTTCTTTTGAAGCTACAAGTAAAAACTCCTGGCAGCACCAGGGCTTTCAGCAGTGTAAGATTTTCATACTTTATGCACTTCAAAGTGCAAATGAGGATTACGACCCTATATACTGTATATGCACCTATATTTTATTTATACTGCATCTGTGCAATCAGGAGAAAAGATATTTCCATGACCTTCTACCAGCAAGAAGCCTAACAAGACTATTCAGACCTACCGAAAATTCACTGTTAATTAAAGGTTAAAAGGAAATTAACAATTAGTATGAAAGATAATTGTCCTCCTTTGGCTACCTGATTATGTTTTCCTTTGAATACTCTGAAGTGTATGTTGTCATGCTGTTGGTAAATGTAATCACGAAGCGCTCACACTACCTTCTGGCTCTCAAAAGGCTTGGCCTTAGAAACCAAAATTGTACGTGAATTTTGTAATTATCCTGTTGTTAAGCATGTGAACGTCTTTGTATAGTTGTAGGGAAAAAAAATTGCTAGTAACACTGTAAAGGTAAGCAAGGCTTAGAACCCACCCATGTGGGAGTTGTAGTTAGTATCACTGCATTTTATTTGTAAAGCTCACAAGAAAAAATAAAAGCAACAAAGCTACAGCTGGGAACTCCAAAAAGATGAGAAATACAAAATAACCAGTACTTGTGTTACTTTCTAACAGTAATTGGGATCTTTTTTTTCCTGGACTCCTATTTGTGTTACCAAAACCAGCGCATAGTTCTTTATTCAGGTTTGGAATACAAATAAGCATGGAGCTGTTTTGTGTCCCGCTCATTTGATTTACCAGGTCATGGACAGCAAAGCTAAGATGTGCTTGCTCTCTCTGTCTCTCTCAAACCCAAAATAAACGAGAAAAAGCCAAAGCGCACACCCAAATTACACAGGGAAAATGAATTCATGTGTTTTGCTGAGACAAAAGCCCAGCCAATCACCCAGTAAATAGAAAAAATCACTGTATTTTACTTTTAGTTGTGATCATAAGTTATCCATAAATGACTTGAATTTTCAGGCTTCAAAATTAATTGATGAATTACTTAAGGAAACTGATTTTAATTTAAGGATATTTAACGACATCGTTCCCTTCACTTTTTTTTTCTTCATTGTTCCCTTAATTTTTTTTTCCCTGCACTCTAGTTCCTTTCATTGTTACACACAGAAAAACACAACACACACACACCCCCCCCCCCCCCCCCAAATCGCTCTGGAATTATATTTATCCTAGTTACAGCATTTATTATACCTTTGCCTCCCTCTCTTGCCTTCGCTTTTCCATGCTAATTTACTCGGGACAAGGAATGTTTGTTAACATAAGACCAGCAATGCACTGTCAAGCCAATTAGTCAATCATGATTAATCTACTGATATAGATAAATTCTATGCAACTTGTCTATAATGACAGTTAAAGTTTAAATTAAAGCTTGTAATGCTTAAACATAAAAAGACATTTACTATGGGCAAAATTTCTCTTTTCACAGTATTATCTTAGAAGTGCGTCAAGCTCCTGTGATTACTTCTGAGAATGACAAGGACACCCTTTGATCTCTAGGCACGATGGCAAATTTGCAGTGGGTTTTCTCCAGCCTGAAAAGCTGAAGAAAATAGAATTTTTTTCCCGGTGTCTATGAGCCTCTTGGTACTTAAAACAATTCTTCACTTTTTGCAACTACGTTTCCAGCTTTAATACATACGTATGTATCCAATAATCTGACAAAGGCATTATGAATTATTTCTCATCATATTCAAGAAGAACTGACACTTAGTTTATGTTACAAAAATAGTGAATTCTGGCATATGAACTTCTCAGTTATGTTCATCAGGAGAATTGTCTTGGCATGGAATGAGAATGCAAAGAGGACATAAACTACAGCAAACAGCTTTCACATGCTATTTTAACTACTACTATATTAACCTCATTTGAGTTACCCTCAGAGCTCAGGCAGTTCAGCAGAATGCACTTCCATTCAGTATACTAGATACTTCTTTTTTTCTTTTCCCAGAACTTTCAAGTTGGTAAGAATTATGCAAAAAGTTTTGGAGACAGATCTATCTTTCTGCTTTAGTTCATTTGCTTTAGTACCACAAAGAAAGGGACACTTGACTTGCTGGTCATCCATATGTGTTGCAAGGACAAAAAAAAGTATTTGTCTCAAAGCAAGGAATATAAATTACCAGAGACATTTTTGCAAGGTATATATACCATTCACCGGCTCATTTGCAATTAGAGGCAATTAAAATTTCCAGTTACTGTATTTAGCATGTTTAAAATGTTTCACAATGCTCATGTCTTCCAGAACCAAAATGCTAAACTATATAAAATGAGTACTACCTGATAATTTTAATTTGACCAACAAAGTCTAGGACAGATTTTTGTTGTCACTGAGTGTTTCTTCTAAAAAATAAATTGTCTCCTGCTCTACTCATAACAGGGAATTGAAAGACTAAAGATTGAAACATTCAATCATTCATTGCTTTAAACAGAACAGCTATTGACACATTGGTCAGTGCTGGAGTGGGCTGACATTACTTTGGAATGAACATTATGAACTACTTAGAAATGGCTGGAACAGATCTTACAGGGTACTTTTATTTTATTTCTGTTCTTTGCTGAACTACTATTTTCCTCAACCTGTCCTATTCTGTAAAAGGATAAATGTCTTCTGCCATTATGCTGCCTACCAATATGCAGTCATTGCTGTAAACAGCATTTCATTGAGTATTGCCTGAGTTGATCCATACAATCTTCTTTTCAGTTTACCCAATTAAGCAATGTGATGATGTTCATCATTTTGGATGTAACAGAAGCTCAGAAAACAGAAGAGACCTCAATAAACTCATTAATTAATTTCTTTTTCATTCCTAATGTAAGCAAAAACTTTATAAATACCAAGAACACTTCACAATTTCATAAGAAAGGATGGAAACAAAATCAAAACCTCACAATAGGGAGACTTCATGCCAGAATCTTCTTCCTTTCTGTCACTGAAATTCTATGTCTCTTCAGATTAAATTCCTGTCCAGACAAACAAGCTGGGGTAAAGAAACAAACTGTTTTCTTCAAATAGAAGACCTTAGGTTATATTGAAAATTAAAACCAAGCCTGCACTTTCAATTTACATTTCACTGATGGTTGAGCATTCACAACACATGGAAGACAATTGGAAGAGAGCTCTGCAAACATAGTAGGGAAAATAGGTTTTATCTCCAACTGATGAAGAAAAAATATCCCAAAGTACGCATCTTCCCAAAAAAACATCCTCCCTCCCTCAACTCTGTCTGAAGTTGTTAGAAGCGTTCTAGCCCCTGAGGACAGAGTCTATGGCCCTAGCACACTGACGGTGTGATCAACATTCCCACATCTTCACAAGCTGCAAGTAAGGGCATATTTCTAGTGAAAATAGCAATAAGAAAACTGAGGACTCTACTAGAGATGTTCCAAGAGGAAGAGTTCTCATAGCAACTTTAGTGCTGCTGAAAAAGGTGTCTGTATAAGCTCTACAAGCTGTCTACTCCTACGGTGCTTCCTTTTCAAGACATACAATTATGAAGTTACACTTAACTGAAATGAAAACCTTGACTTTTTTATGCTTCCCCATGTTTCTGGTGCATATATGATTTTTGCTCTCTCATGAGAAGAGACATAAGCCCACAATCCTTTTTAAGCTTCTTTTCAAGTAATTAAGTGACACTAGCAAGGAGAAACATTTACCGTCAAAATTATGTTAAGTAGGTAGGTTAGCAAAAAGTAGACTAAATATGAATTCCATAGTCTAAAGTAAATCTGATATCTGTAAAAATCTAAGCAAAATTTCCACAGAACATGGCAATGAATGTAATTAAATCAAGCTGTAAAATTCTCTTTCCCTATATCCATTCTTATAATTCTATTAAGTGAAATAGAAGCCTGAAGGGAATTTTCAGATGACCAACGATCTCACCTATCACAATATCCAATGTAGTCAGAAAAAAAAAGAAACCAGATTTATTGGACCTAAATTTAGTTTTAGAAGAAAAAGCCATTCCACCAATTTGTCGTTGGAAAGATTTCAAACCACATTCTAAATTTTAGCTCAGTCAAGCAACTGTCTATGAAAACCACTGTGAGTAACTTAGAAACCTGTCACTAGCAGTTTCACTGCTAATGTTTTAATGTCTAAGCTTTATTAATAATGTCCAGGAAGACAGATGAGTCCCAGTGTTGTTTAAAACAGTGTTCTGTTAATTGACCAATTTTAACAATGTCATCCCTTCAGTATATGTGAAAAAACTTCTAAGCTTGTGTGTATCATGTGTCTGACCATCGTGTGTTTCACACCTTAATACAATAGTGCTAATATTTAATTATCACATAGGTTATAAGTCAACAAATTTAGTGAGAAATTATAGCTGAAATTAATAACTGAAATTAGCTCAAATTTTCACTAGCAAGTAATTCTAACTGGGCATGATACCTCTCTTGCTTATATTATGTTGAAAAAGGATTCCGGAGATAAACTGCTTATGAATTAATCTTCTCAGTCATCAAATGGAAAATGAATTCATCACCGTATTAATCCCAAATGCAAAGTGGAAAATATAAAGCACTTCTGATAGTAATAATTCTTAATATCTCTAGTCTTATCTGTCTAGGCACAATCCAGCTATAGTAAGGCTGTATTCTTCTGTCTGAAATGCTTGTGGTTGTGAGAGTGGCATGGAAAATTATAGGTGATCATAAAGGACGTCAATTCATCCTGATTTAACTTTAAAAAACTTGTGATGTCAAGCTTACCAGAAAAAAAAAAGAAAAAAAAAAAAAAAGAAAATATGTCGTCACCAAATAAAAGACACGGTAAAAGAGGTGGGTGACAAAAGAGTCCACATTTCTACTATAACTTAGACATTTGTCAGCATCAGTAGGGTAGTTTCAAGACGGCAGCAAGTAGCTCTAATAATGTCAGTAGAAAAGCTAGAGTCAGGCTTAGGGAAATAACCAATGCAAAACTGAACTATGTATTAAGAGAACACAAACCTTTCCTAAGTGGAATCAATTTGGCAGTATTGCAGCCACTGTACAGCTGTCCTGAGTCTACAGAGGCTTAAGCAGATTGGACTACTTACGTTTGACTTACATAGTACATTTTTGCAGAAGGTACACAAAGTCTTCAATTTTCTGCCTCTAGACAGATGGGATTTTGCCTCCTTTCTTCTGTGCCCTTCTAAAAGCGCTCACAGTTTTCCCATGGTTGTTTCAGTATAGAGGGGGTTGTTACTTCAGAAATAGTACTTGGGGAAAAAAAACCCTTTCAGTTCATCAGTAGAGGAGAGAGAACAAAACTGCGTAAGTACTATGAGAGGTAACTAACCTCCATGATAACCCTGTCTGCATAGGAGACACACAGTAAATAGCATATATCCTGCTCTATTAACTCTTGCAACACTCTCTCAGAAGTAAGGTGCAGATAGAGGAAACTGTAAAAAGTTGAATGTAGAACTGACTGAAAGACCATACATTAGAGCAGAACTGCTAAAAGGGAATTGCACGGAGCAGAATTCAGAAGATCAGTACTAGTATTTTTTGGTAGCTGTTTGATGGAACAGAAAAAATGTTTCTTTAAAGCCTTCAGGAAACCCAAAGGAAGCGCAAGACCAGTCGGTCATACAGCAGACCGACGAACTGCATAAATTATGTGAAATATACTTTCCAGTTAAGGAACTCTAAGATCCCATAGTTTAGGAGAAACAATTAACTGAACAAACACACACTGCAGAGTCTAGACAGATGCAGCAGTTTAAAAAAGAACAACATACTGGTTGCAGTGGCTCACAAGCAGGTCTGTGATACACGCACGGCACTCTGCTCTTGCAATACATCCCATGCGAGTGCAACCTCCAAAAATAACACTTGCACCAGATCAAGCCTTACCTACTGCATCGTCTGTGCTGTTTTGAAACACAACTTGAAGGGGGGTTGGAATATCTACTGCTGGAGATTTTAAAGCCTAAATTAGACAAATATTCTTAAGTTGATCTTGTCTTAACACGGGGACATGAAGTAGACAACTGACTTCTTGTCATCCTTTGCAGTTCTGTTTTCTACATTTCTATGGTATGTAAAATGGGACTATTGTGATTTCATTAACTGTGAAGGTGGTTGTAAGGAGAAGCGTATTAAAGATTTTATGGAAGCGAGGACCAGATAACAAATTGCCTTCAAAATGTAGGAGAAGAAATGAAAGGCAAAATATATAAAGAACTATATTTCCAATAGTGTGGAAGATCTTACATGACATGCAATTAAGTGAAAACAGCTGATACGATCTAGAAAGCTGGTGATGCTGTAAAATGTCTATCCCAGAATTCATCATAAGAATTTAACATGAGTTTCTTGTTAAATTAAACATCCTGCTTTTATCTCAAATAGTGTCAAATCATGTTTGTGCAGAAACTGTCTTTGAGATTTGAAAATGTGAAAAAAATCCCAGAAGTCAGTGTGAATTGCCAGTAAAAAAGAGCAAACTTCAACAGCCATTCCCAACAAAAACAAAGTCCCTCCAAGCAAAAGGGCACAGAAAATTCCTTAATTTTTTTGTTTTAAAGGATAAAAGCTGAATGTACTGGGATGAGAAGGACACCATTAGAAGGAAAAAAAAATGTCCCGCTCTGCAACTTGATAGGTTGTGCCAAAAGAAATGTACATACATGGTCACTACTGAGAAGAACAATTTCTTCTGATGAGAAAAGAATGTAAGCATGGCCATCTCTGACCATTAATAAAAGCTATTAAGGAAACTGCAGGGGACAAGTATTTGTTTGCTACAACTGAACGTTGAGTTTTTCTGTGTTCACATTGGTGTGTGCCTACAGTCAGGCACAACGCACATACGGATTCTGAGGAGCACAGGCCTTCCCCCTACATTCTTTACAATGATAAATGTATAGGTGGATTTATGTGCTGCTTAATTGGTTCATAAGTAGTTCCGTGATCATCAGAAGTAATGAAGCACAGTTTGCAAAATCAGTATCTCACATGGATTCACTCTCAACAGTCAAGGGATGACATGACACATCAGTCTTTTCCTCCATGGGAGCACTAACAGGGCACATCTAGTGCCAATCTTAATTTACACAGCTCTTGCTTAAACTTACTGTCTTTAATTTTTAATTTGATTTTTTAACCCTTTTTTTTTGGAACAATAAACACATTTGAATGTCACAGAAATAAACGCAGGCCTTTGGAGCACATTTAAAAATAAACAAAAGTGTAGAAATAAACCACTCCAGATTAAAACCATTTCTGACTAGTGGAATGAAGTAGCTCAAGTACAATGACAAAATTAGAATAAAAATACAACAAAACAGGATTCACAGCAAATACAAAAATTTATGAGCAAAAATGTAAATGGAAGAGAGTGAAAAATAATAAAGAGAGTTGAACATTAATCCACCACTGAGGACCGAAACGGTGAAAGTGGAAGAGAAGACCAAAGGTTACAACAGCATTTAAGAACAACTGCTACCTGAAATTGTATAGGATTTAACAGGGATCTGTTATGGCAACACTTAGGGAATATTAGATTAAAAGCAAAAATATTGTTGTTTTCATTCTATTTATTTATTAGTCATTTTCTGGCTAATGTAGAAAACACCATTCCTTGTGCCTTTGTTATTAAAAGGAAAAAAAGACCAAACCAAACCAAACCAACAATCACAGACTCATAATTTTGAAGCCAAAGTTAAGTTTAGCAATGGGATATTTCTGAACACTTGGGGCTGGCAATACTAGAGTGTCTAACTGAGGAAATTTGACAGTCCCTTAAATAAACCACTCATTTTCCATTTTCTCATTTGGAAACACACTTGTTTAGTGTCTCACAAAGAAGTCAGAACCAGGAATTCATAGCTAGTTAGAACTTCTCCATCTCAAAAACTGAGCAGTGAATAAAATCACATCTTATTTTGGTAGTCCCCTGTAATAAGCTCACTGAATCGTGAAAAAGAAAATGGCTGAAGCTGTGATACAGATGTGTGACCAAAAAAAAATAATGAGACATAAAATTGTCACAGTGAAAACAAAAACTTCCTTTACAAACTCCTAGAGATTCATATGGGACTGCTAACGTTACAAGCACACTTGGTTTACTGTGATGCTATTTAGAAAAACTTAGGTTTTCAAGCTTTAATAATGTCTGCAAAGTGCCTCTCTTACTGCTCCCAGGGTCAGTATTCTTGTGAAAATGAAAAAGCTTTAATTTCAGAAGACACTGAAGTTGCCAGAATCTATGTGATGTGCTTGCTCAATCAAATTTGAGCCCAATATATCAAGTTTTTGCTAACAGAAAGGATTATCTGCACACACACTAGAATTGCGTGCGATATAAAGGTGACTGCTAAGAACTATTTGTCACACAGCATGAAATGAAAGGAACTGAATGTAATGGATTAAACAGGAGAATAAATTGGACCAAATATTTGGCAGAAAAAGAGAGAAGGTAAAATGATGGCATGAAAAAGACTACAGGATTGACTGAGAGAAGCAAGAGAATGAGTTAAAAAGGGTAAAGCAGAAACAGTAGATAGAAGAGAAAATGAATGGATCAAAGATTAGGAGATCAAAAGCTACAAAGTCAACTCCTTAAAGAAAAGATTAGCAATTTAGGAATTGGTAAGAAAGTTCTGATGGAAAGGTGATAAGAACATGCATAGACAGACTGCTGCATCAAAACAAGGTTAAGAGTCTAGCTGAAGCTGTAAACACCTGGAGACTGAGAAGGTTCCACCTTTGTTCCAAACCACTCCACCTCATGTCAACTGTGTACAGGTAAGCCACTGAAACTGCCACTTGCCATTTAAGCCAGTAGACCAGCGGTAGACTGGTGGTGTTCCCGTCACTGTCAGGAACTCCGAGGTACATCGGCAAATCGTGCTTTGCATGTGAGTTTCATCATCTCTACGATGGTGCTTATGAACCTTCATAAATTGTTACAAAGTCGAAAATGATCTTTATAAATTAATTAATATCTGTTCACCATCCCTTCTTTTATCTGAGCCCGACTTAATGCCTGTCACAATCACAGGAATTCTTTTCATTGGCTTCTAAGATGAAATAAAATCGTTTGAAACAAGGGAATAAACTAGCTCCTAGTGTTGTCACTATTTGGAATGTTAAAGGAGGGTAACGTTAAACCAAATAAAAATGATTTGACACTTCTTTCCTATAAAGAGCAATTTTTGTTCCCTTTAGGATATCCTTATCGTCAGTAAGCTTTTAACTCATTTGTCCAAATTGCTTGAGTAGTTTAATTCTACTGCAACTCTTTTAAAATAACTGGGGTTTTTGCCAGTTCAACTTCACTGAATTAAGCAAGCAAGCGCTTCGATAAAGCGGTGAGCCATGCCACTTCAAACTCTCAAATTCTGCATCCTTGTTTTCCCCGTTGATATCTTGTATTTCTTTGTAGATTGTCCTTTTTCCCTTCTAAACAATTCTGTTCTGTTCTCCCACACTCGATTCTTCCCGATAGCATTTCTCAAATCTGAGTTCCAAATGGTAGTGGAATTTGTTTATTCACTTTCTTGGTTTGCAGCCCAATCCTTCTGCATCAGTTCTGTTCCCACCAAGGAGGCAGGAAGAGGAGTCATATGGTATTTTTACAGCCATTTGTTACTGCTATGATGATGACTTCACAGCTCTTTGCACAAATTGTCACCTGATGGATAGGGGTTTTTTGTTGTTTGTTGTGTTGGTTCCCCCCCCCCATCTTTAATGCCAATAGAGATGTGTATGTACATATCCACAGGAGGGTGTATTATATCAAAGCCATGGTATTGTGTACACTGCAGTACAATATTCCGTCAAAAACTTTGAATTACTTGCTCAGGAGCTAATGATCTCCAGATCATTTGTGAGGAGAAAAATTCAGCATGACTATAAGCAGATTAGATTTACCAAAGCATCTTCATTCCAACCTCTTTCCACACATGAAAATTATTTCAATGACACTGTCTATCTGTGCAGTGCAAGGGTATATCAGAAAAATTCTATGTGCATGAATCTGCTTGGAGCACAGCTTGCGTTCACCGAATGCCAAGAGATCCATCAACCACTATCCTGTTAATCTGCTTTATTCTACAGCCTCCGCAGAAAGCCTATTCTCGTAAACTTTTAAAAATATTTAGGAGTATGAGAAAAAGATAAATAACATTCTTTAAAACCATTTCCCTGTTTCCCAAGAGCACAACACAGAAAACATTGGGAAAGAACTGACCAGGCTGTTTCAGAGTTCCTAATACTGCTTTCAAGTAAACGAAGATCCCGCAATTATAAATGTATCACTTCATTGGATAACTAGAATATGTTTCTTCACTTTATTAAACACGGAAACCAGGAATTCCCAATTCCCTAGAAGTACAAGGACAAGTCTGAAATTTAGAGATATTTATCTTCAGTAATAACTACAACGAGGTAATTATTTGAAGGTATCATTATCAGGGGTTCTGAAAAACCCCTGAATCCCCTGATAATGAATTTAATTGAGAATTTAATTGTTTGGAGAAGAGCTAGAATTCTGTATGTAAGCTGTTATTTGTCCTTCACCAGTTCTGGATAGGAAAAAAATAAAAAGGTAAAATAGGAAAAAAAAATATATATATATAAGAAATGATATTGCACATTTCAGAAAAGTTGT
>JANHGN010024731.1:0-30514 GCA_024605025.1 Megaceryle maxima
GGGCGCGGCCCCTTTTCAGGGGGGGGGACCCCCAGCCCGCGCCCTTGGGGGGGGAAGGGGGGGGGGGGGGGGGGGGGGAAGCTGCTCAGGGAGAGAAGGGGACCAGCATGGCTGAGCTGGAGGCTGTGAGCGAGCAGATGGGGTGACCTGCTGTAACTTGGGTCCTGGCCAGAGCACTGGGAGGGTGCCTGCCTGCCCTTGAAATGCACATCACTGAAACTCCATGGGAAAAAGTCTGCAACAATTATAAATCGGGGGGTAGAGGGGTGGTGGAGTAACGGGGTGTTTGCAGAGATGTGTCTGGGCCCAGGCAGCTCTGTGCTGCTTCATTTGTCAGCGGGATTTCCTAATGACCCTGCTCATTTCAGTGTGGTGGCTGCTGCGGCTGCAGGATGAGATATGCGGTGATATTACCTCACCACCTGCAAACGTGCGTCTGCGGCAGCTCAATTTCCCTGCCTGGCACCTGGTGGGACCAAAGCTGGGTCTGGTTTCGGGGTATTGGAAGCATCGAGCCACCCTGTGGAGCAAAAAAAGGGGCTTTGAGAAGAAGGGTAGGGGATTATAAATACAAGTGCTTCACCTAATCCCATTACAGTGCCTGATCTTGAAAGTCCTGGTTATAAATTTAAGTTCCTGGGTTTTTAAGTTTGGAGTATAGGACTTGTAAAGCTCTCTAAATTGATATTGCTGGTTTTGCAGATAAAGTGTTGGAGTTTTTAAAGGACATCGTAAAGGGATTAAAAAAAATAATTTTCCATATTAGGTCTCCTTCACTTATTCTCTAAATCTTTATTAAAGTGAAAATTGACTTTTAGTTATTTAAAAGTGTATGTTTCCTACTGCCTTTTATTTTAAATCTGTATAATTTTTTTGTGGTTAGAGAGAAGATGTTAATTGTTGCAAAAATAAACGCTGGTGATTGCAGTAGAGCAAGAAATGAGGCAGAGGCGTTATTCCTTGCACTGTTAGTTCCATTTATTATCCTAGTTGGTATTCCCTAAGGAAGAGAGTGGGAATATGAGCACTGTGACATGGTGCTGTTGTATTAAGACATGACTACTTTTTCTTGAAAAGGTGTCTTTCTATTTTTTTTTTCTAGGAATTTATAAATATTAAAATGAAACTATAAATACATGCTTTGACTGTATTAAAATAGACTCGGTTTGTGCCATGTGATCCCTCTTCATAACTTTATAACCTTTAATAAAGGTTATCAAAGACTATTGGAAGTCAGACATCACCAGTACGTTATTTATTTTTATTAAAAGATAGATTTTCAAATTTAACAAGTTGAGCATTAGTTCTGAGGCATATTAGCTGAGATTAATTTGTCCCTCATTTATTTAATCTGAATTGTCAGGAATCATGTTCTCTACTGATGTAAATGTCGGCAAAAATGACTTATTAGTAGATTTGATTGCTTTTTAAATTTAACTAGCAGAGATGCACTGGCATGCCTAAGAGAATTGGTCTGTTTTTTCGTGAACAGTTCAGTGCCTAATGAATCACTTCAATGTACTTTTCTGAAGGAAAGCAGAGCAATTTAAATGTGCAATGCATTGATTTACCTCAAATGGATTAGGCCGCTGTGTGCAATCCTTTGCATTAATTTACTTTCTTTACAACTGTAATAATAAAGGCAGCGTTTCTGTACGACGTCAGCCCAAATTAGCTCACGTAACTTGCTAGAAAGCAAAATAATTAATATGTGGCTGAAAATGGGATGCAGGAATAGATCTTTCTGAGAGGACATGGGTCTAGGGAAGTGTTGCCAAGTTCCGGATGGGTCTGGGAGCTGTGCCAAGGGCTGGACTGTGGGGCTGGAGCCCACCGTGGCCAGGACCCAGCTGGGGGCTGGCTGTGTGCCCTGTCTGTCCCCTGCGAGCACTGCTTGAATGTGAGGAGGAGAGAATTGTGTCTAAGATACTGATGATTTCCTGACTTTACTATAGAGGGAAAAAAAAAGTATTTGTAATTTGGCGCAACTTTAAGCATTTTTTATTTTCTTTATAATGTGGCCATGTTTGTTTTTTAAAGTGACTAAGGAAATGGTACAAAAATCTCTAACTCCAGTAGATTTGAGCATATTTTCTGGTAGTAACTTTTCAGTCCCCCCTTTCCCTCCCCGTAACTCCCATCTGCCATGCAGTCCCAGTCTTGGACTAGCTCTGTCCCCGCTGAGCAGCTGGGCCAGGGCACAAAACTCTGGGCCACTCTTTAACCACTTAGCTGCAGAAATGGCGCCTGGGCTTTGTTTCACTCTGCGGGGATTACTGTGGCTGAGCAGCCCTCGTGACTCTCAGCCCTTTTTGGAATTAACCTTGTAGGCTTCTCATGTAGTTGTGAGGATTAATTTCCCCTCCCCATGTCAATTGGCCAATTCCCATTGCAGGCAGCTGCCTGCCCAGATGTAAATGTGCAGGGAGGTAAAGCGATGGAGCATCCCCAGCCTCTGCCTTCGCACCTGGGAAGCCCGGTTTCCTGCTCCCAGTTTGGGGCTGGGATGCTCACCCAAGCGGTGCCTGTTGGAGTTTGCAGCATCTTGGATGGAAGCAAAGCCAATCAGGAGAGGAGATGCGGGACGGTGGTCTTCTGTGAGAGGATGTGATTGGGGTGGGGAGGCAGTGCTTCTCCTGCCTTCCTCCTCCTCCTCTTCTTCCTTGGCAGCTGGCACCGGAGAGCGAGTGCAGATTATTGTTTGTGATTGATTTGCTGATGCTGGCAATTGTACAGTGTGTTCTGGGACTAATAGGGTAGCACCAAATTATTCAGGCGTTATTGAAATGAATCACATTTGTGATGAGTAATAAGTAGCAGACTTTGGTATTTATGAATAATTAACACAGTAAAGTTTTTCTTAAACAGACATGAAGAAACGATTTAATTTCTACTGTGAGCACTCTGTAAAATTAATGAAAGATAATTTCATTTGCTAATGTGAGACTAAAAAGCCAAAGCAATCTATTTTTTTTTGTGTTTAAGTTCATATTGCTGATGTAAACAGTGAATGTATAATTCTTTTAATATGTTTCCATTGGGCGGGACCTGTGTTTAACATCCATTGGGGCGGGTTTTGTTGAAATAAGAAGTCTATTGGTAAACACTTAGCTCACTGTTGCTGGTTCCATTCTCTCCCATATCTCTAGATGGATAGCGTGTACATGTGTAACAAAATAGTTCTGAATGAGTGGCAATTAGGAGCAGCTTTTCCCCCCTTTCTTGATTCTAGCCTTCTTCCTCAGCGGTTCATGCTTTTAAAAACAGAATCCATTTAAGATATTGCTTCTATACAGCTTTGAGTGATATCTCTGTTTATTTAGTCTTGAAAAAATTCATTAGTCTTTGAGACCTATAAATCATAAGATCCATTAGGGGTGAGACTCAAATCATGATGCTACTTAGTTCTCAGTGGCTTATCCAACTCTGAAGGAGCCAAACTTCTGATGTGATATAACTAAATATGTGCAGCTATGAGGGAGATTATCTTGCAGCATTAAATGATTTTGCACATCTCCATAAAAGCGTGAAGAAGTCTGTGCCTTTCATGAGATCCTTGTAGCAAATGCTCCTAATTTCCCATAATCAAAAGGACTGTGAAGTTTTGATGTTCTTAGAGGTCCAAGTGTCTGGAAGATCATTTCTTCCTTTACTCCGTTTTGTGTTGGGTAAATTAAAACATTGCAAGGCTCCCAGCAGTGGGAATCTGCTCCTTCAGACTGCTCTTTGAACTGTGGGATCCTTCAGCAAATGCCCAAATTGAGTAAAGCACTCTCTGCAACTGATTTTCTTCAAGCTTCCGTGTGTTCAGAGTAAAGCAACTGTTTTAAGCCCCCTATAATGTCTCCTTGGTCAAAGCCAGAGAAGCTGCTTTGGAGAATTGCTTTTTCAGGGTAAATGAGGGGAGAGCATTTCCTTTTGCCTGTGGGAAAGCTATTTCCTGGAGAGATCCCAAGTCCTTCTGAGGTATGTTTTTTGTTTAGTTGGTGTGGTTTGTTGTTTGTTTTCTTGTGGGTTCAGAGAAGGCTATTGGGAATGTGCTTGGGTCCTGCTTGAGCAAAACCTACCAGGTACAAGCTTTTTCTCCCTTTTTTTGGCAGCACCTAACTCATCCTTATGGGGAGGATGCTGTGGGAGTTGTCCTTCCAGGGTACTTGTTGCCTGTGGGGGACTTAAGTGGGTCTGGATGTGGGTGGAGGCATCTGTCCGTGCAGCGCTCCCAGAAAAGAAGCGGGCATCGGTTCTCCTGGAACTGATGATGGGGAGGAAGATGTCTGTGCAGCTTCTGCCTTTCACAGAGCTGTTTGTTTTTCTGTGGGAGTGTTGGATCTAATCACTACAGCGGTAGCACAGAGAAGTAAGACAAAAGCGGTCAAAGAAATGTCAGACGCAACAGGATGCATCTGCCTGATGACAGCTGAGTGACTTGCAAAAACATAAATGGCATAAATTAGGCTTTAACTCCTTCAATTAATGTGCTCCAAGTCAGTCACTGGTAAGAGGAAAAGCTTTTGTGTTGGCATGGTCTCTGTGTTAACATTTTCTGCTTTCCTAAGTGTTCATCTTTAGCTAAAGCTTCAATAGGGTGTTGTGTTTGGGTTTATATATTTATTTTGGTGATGTCTCATAACTTTAAGTCAATAAAATATGGAGTAGAGTTTTGGCTTTCAAATAGAGCTGACTTAAAGGTCACTTGTTTGGCTTTCTGGCGGTGGGTTGCTTCTGAGGTCTGTTGTCTTAGCTCTGACCTGCGTGGGAGAAAAATGGTGGCTAAACATGCAAGTTGGATTTGAGAAGCCTGAACTTTTCCCCAGGAACGATCCCAGTCTCCATTACTGTGCATCTGCTCTTCCTCTTAGCCTCTGACTTGTTTGTGTAACTCAGCTTTTTGCATTAGGATATCTTTCTGTGTGTATGAAGCATAAAGGATGTTGGGTTTCCTGGCCTGACTACGTACGGTACCTCTGCTGCCTATATATGACTAATCTGAGGTAGCGGCTCTAGAAATATTTTTCAGTGTTTAAGTTTGAATGCAGGGAAGCTGTAGGTTTAAATATAAATCCAGTGTACTGACAGGTGAGTCCAGCCTGCCATGTACACTGGCCTGTGCTGGTGCCCTGTGGGGACTGTGGTGTTCATTCTCTTCCCAGGGAGGGAAGAGGAAAGCTCTCTGACCTTGTAGCTCCTGGTGTATGGTCACGCTGCTTGGTGCTTTCACCCCAGAGCTCTTGCATGATTTAGTTTTCAACCCCTTTCATGGATGAAACTTAACTTTTTGGAAGGAGCAACTTGGGAAGACCAGATGTGCTGAAGTATGGTCTAAGCATGCCCTAAGGAGGTGTCTGTGAGCCTGGTGCTCTGGCTCATAGGAAATCTCAGATCTGCTCTCCTGAATAGGAGACACTGGGTGTCTAACACTGAAGTCAGCAGGAATGAAACGTTGCTGACTTGCTTTAAACTTTTGCTTTGTCTGGTTGCAATGGGTGACTTAAGGCTGCATTTACATTATAGTGGAGAGGACTAGACCATCAGAAGGCAGTGGTGGCAGAGACCTAAGAAGGTAGTAGTCAGTTCTGTTTATCTCTTGAACACTATTAGTTTGTAAAACTCTACTATATAGCCATTTGAACCAGTCCTGCTTCTGGAACAGGTCAGGTAGACCCCCAGTGAGCCCGTGTTTGTAAATATTACTGACACATTTTGTGAAGGTGAGTTATAAATGCCTTTTTTCATCCCATTTCCAGAGGAGAGTCAGAGGAAACAAATGAAAAGAATAGCTGCACCTGCTTCTCCTAAGAAGTTACTGGCTCACTTTTCATTCTGCTAGTTGCATTTTGGATGTCAGTAGTGTTCTGGGTTGGAATGTGAGCACTCCCAGAGTTTTTATGGATAGATGCAACTTCCTCACTGAGTAAGATTTATGGGGTAGTGCCGAGATTCAGCTGATAATACCTGCTGGAGTTTAGAGATTGCAGCTTGCTAGCAGTGACGCAGAACAACTAAAGGCAGCAGTGATGGCTAGGGATGGATTTTGGTTGGGGATCAGTTCTGCCAGCTGCCTTATCACCTGGTGTTTTGTGACATATTCAACATGTCACCACATGCAAAAAGAAATTGCAATTTTGCTAGAAATGGTCAGCAGAAAACATGGCAGGGGAAGTGCCTGAGCACTGCCATATGTTTGGATTACTGAGCTCTTTTGTTGCTTGCCAGGACAAAAGTGTGTGAGTAACTATCCTTGTCTGTGAGCATGGCTAAGTGCGTTGTACCAAACCTCAGGTCCAAAAACAGCTTTTGGAAAAAAATTGCCCTAAATCTTTTAACATTTATTTATTAGGACGTTTAACTGGAGACATGTAACAGAGAACAGTGCTACTATTTCTACAGAAGGGATCAGGGGGAGGCTGTGCATCACTAGGTTTAAGATGCACACAAACTATATCTTGTCAAGTCTGAAGTGTATTGTCTGAAGAAAAGTACTTAAATATATTGCTTAAGCATGTACTCAGTGTTTCAATGTATTGCCCTGTGCTTTGCAGAGCAGGGGTCAGTCTAATGGTGTGAGCACCTTTCACTGCCCTGGGCTGGTGAAGTTTCTGGCTCTGCAGAGTTGGGATTTCACATGTCGTTGCTCTCATTTGGGGTGCCAGCTTTCCCTGCTGTAATTCTCCTTTCCTAAATGCAGGAGTTTCCCTGATGTAATTCCTACAACTTGGAAACAGTCAGTGCTGCAGCTGCCTGTGCACCAAGATGAGCAGAGGGTGTAGGGTCTAGAGACTTGCTGAGAAGTGAAAATCGAGATTCCCTGTTACAGGACCCAAAGACCTTGAGGGCAGCTTGAGTAAGTTGATGCGTCCATGTGACGGTGTCTGTCCTGGCTCGTATCTCAAGTTTGAGTTGGGGACCTGAAGAACCAGAAACTGCAGCTGTTTCAGACTCTAACAGCCAGGCCTCTGTCAGAGAAGGCTGTAGGTATACATGCCTTTCCTGGGCAAGTTTGCTTTGCGGGTGTAGGGGGAAAGGGGAGTTTTTGACCTCTTTTCCACCAGCATGTGGGAGAGCGTACCCAAAAGGCCAGCTCCATCTGACCTGAATCCGAACCTCCCGTCAGCCAATCCCTTTTATAAAATTGGTCAGTGTATCAGGCAGCACGGGGCGGGGGGAACACAGAAAGGACTTAAGAGTAGCTGAGCTCATGGCGAGATAAAAATTTCTCAGAGCCTGGATTATGGAAAGATCCGGTTATTTGTAAAATATATAAGCAGATTCTCTGCCTCTGCCGCGGTGGCTCAGCAGTCGTGCTGGGGGATTTGATCATGTGCTCAGCCCATCCTGCTGCTCTCCCAGGTACAGCTGAGGTCTGGAAATTGAGGTTTAAGGCTGATGACAACTTGTGTATTCAGTGTTGCAAATTAACTGTGCTTTGGAAACAGCAAATACAGGCTTTGTTTAAGGAATCTAAAGCTCTCTCAATTCTTGTCTAAAGGGTTGGTTTTGCTTTTCCCGTTATTTTCCTTGAATTGCCAGGACAATTTTGCTTCTGCTTTTCCTCATGTTTCGCCTAAAGTCACAAAAGTAAATTGCTTCCTAAATAACGCTGTGTATTCATGGAAGAGTTATGGGCATGAAGTACACAATCACACTTTATTTTTCCCTTACAATAAAAATATTTTATGTCTTATTATATAATATGTTCTATCAAGATAAGGGAAATTCTAGTCTATTTACTTATGTGACTAAAAGATATTTTTAAGGATACTTAAATGTTTCACAAATATTGGAATCCTAATACTTGTACCTGTTGCTTATAATGGAGAGCAGGTTGGTTAAACCTAAGATCTGCCGTGTCATGGTGATGGATACTCAAGCTGAGATCTGATCATCAAGAGAAACTAAAACAGTCTGTGAAGCAAGTTGCTCGTTGTTTGGCAGCAGGCATTACCAAACTGCTTTCCCATGACTTTCACCTCTGCATGTTCAGTTTACCCAGAAGTTGTTTCCTTATCAAGGACACCTTTAGTGTGGATACCTCATCTTCTCCCTCTAACTGTGCTTAGGCAGGTAGAAGTTACTGGTCATGTAAGCATTTGCAGGTGGCTTGCTTGTCTAGGACCACATCTTTTAGAGTGCAGCTAATTGTTCTGGTTACGGCAGAGAACTGACTTTGTGTTCTACAGCAAGGGAAAAGTGGGCATCTGGAATGCAATGCAAAGGCAGCAACTGCAGTTCTGGGCTGCCAGAAGTCATTGACTTTTTGTATTTGTGGGACTTTGTGTTGGGAGATGCAATTCCTTTTGCAAGTGGGTTATTGTAGGATTTATAGATACTAAAGAACATGTTGTGTCCCAAGGGCATGACCTGCGCTACTGTAAGTGATACTAAAATCTGCAGTGTGCTAGCTGGTGAGAGTCAATTTGGGATGTTTGGAGAATGGGGGAGCAGAACACAGGCTTTTTAGCTCATGTGAACAATGTCCTTTTATTTTACAATTTGTGTTTTATCTTTGCTTGAGCAGCTGAGACATCCCTTTCTGTTAAGAACAAAAGCAAAAGTCTTCACTTTAATGCAGGTGCCAGGACTGGGATGTGCTGCAGTCACTTACTGCGTTGCTTGGCTTTGATCCTTGGTTGTGGTGCAGGAGTGCACAGTACAACTCAGGAAGGTGTGGTGGTGAAGTGGTTTTAAGTTCCTGGTCTAGACTGACGCCTGTGTCTCTGGCCCAGAATATGTTAAGATTACTCTGGGCTGCAAGTACCATTGAGGTCTTCGGGGTCACCTACAGCAGACACTGTCCCCTGGTGCACACGACCCAGACAGCTTTCCCTCCTCATGTGCCCCCAGGCAGGGAGATTGGAGGAGAGATTGCTGGGAGGAAAAGATTGGGATTTTCTTACTGGTTTTTATTTTCTACATGTTTTTTTTGTTAAACAAGAGCAGCCAAAAAGCTGCTTTTTGCAGGCTCCACTGCTCCTTGGGCTGGCTTCAGGGTGAGTATCTGTCTAGCAGAGATTTTGTGGAAAAATTTTTTGTTGCTGTACTTGAACACTAACCTGAAGGATTTTTTTCCCTTCTCTCTTTAAACAAGAATTATTATTATTTTTTTCCACTAATGGAAAATTTCAGCTTGTCCTCCACTTAACCACAATTCAGGCTTTTCCAGGAAAATGGAATGAATCAGTAATGCTTCCCTCTTTTGCTGCTTGTGTGCTTAGCTAATTATATTATTTTGATTCTGTAAAAGCCACTTTCTGCCCCCACCAAACTGGCATTGTTTTCTAGACAAGAGGGGACAGCCAGGATCTCCAAGGTGGTCCTCCTTCCTCTGGGGTTGTGTTACCCTCCAGAATTTGGAAATCATGGATTTAGAAACGGGATGAAGCTGAACAAGGGCAAGAAGATACTTTTAAAGTGCAGTGTGTTACTATAGGCTGAGGGATTTTCATTCAATGATGTACAGGGATGGGGCATTCAGGAGCACAAGGGCAAGTTTGAGGTTACCGTTTGGCAGCAGAGGGATGCAGCTTCCATCCACAAAGATGATCAGAGGGATGCAGCACCTCTTCTGTGAGGACAGGCTGAGGGTGTTGGGTCTGTTCAGCCTGGAGAAGGCTCTGGGGAGACTTTATAGCGGCTTCCAGTACCTGAAGGAGGCCTACAGGAAAGCTGGAGAGGGACTTTTAGTAAGGGCGTGTGGTGATAGGATGAGAGGCAGTGGTTTGAAATGAGCAGGGTAGATTTAGATTAGACATTAGGAAGAAACTCTTTACTCTGCAGGTGGTGAGACACTGGAACAGGTTGCCCAGAGAAGCTGTGGATGCCTCATCCCTGGAAGTGTTTAATACCAGGCTGGGTGAGGCTCTTGAGCAACCTGGTCTAGTGGGAGGTGTCCCAGTCCATGGCGAGGGGGTGGAGCTAGATGATTTAAGGTCACTTCCAACTCAAGCCATTCTGTGATCCACAGCTGCTGGGCAGCCTCTTGGTGCTGCTCAGCTCCCTTCCTACCACTCACTCCTCCTTGCAGCTCCCAGCACTGTCCTAGAGGGTGGTTCTTGATTGTTTCACCTTTCACATAGACTCAATGGTCTCTAGATTGATGTCTTCAAGTGAGGGTTTAAAAATCAAATAGCCAATGACTGCACTGTAATAGATGCTATTGCACTAAACATTATATTATAGAAGTCACTGTGGTTAAGTGGAGTATCTCTGGAATCTTGCTTTATCAAGACGCTTATGTTTCCCTCTAATTTTTGTGGAGAGTCGTTTAGATGTTTTCCAGATTAGAGCATAATGGAACTGCTAGCTATAAATGTTTGGAGGAATCCATTACACATGGTGATTTAGTGGTTAGTCACAATTACTTTGGAGTTACAGTGTCAAATTTAACACCAGCCTTCAAAACCATGTATTGTGAAATCTGGCCATCCTTCTTGTGAAATGCTTCTCCAGCCTCCCAGAGAAGAAAAAGACATTTTGTAATGCAAGATACAAAAACAATTTGGAGGGGACAGGCTGATGCTGGAGGAATGACTCAGTATAAGAAGCAAACCAACAGGCAGTTTTGTGTGGGGTTTTTTTTTGTTGGTTTTTTTTTTTTTTTTCCCCCCTGTGGAGTTTTTTTCTTTCCACTTAATTAAAGTCCAGAAGATTGATGGTGGCAGTGGGTTGGTCTGCTTGTTTCCCTTCCCAATGGAGGTGCAGGGCAGTGACTGATGGAGCTGGAGCAGGACAGTCCTAGGTGCTGCCAGCCCAGGACTCTTTCCTGCAGCAGCGCACAGTGCAGGTCTCTGGCTCCTACCCTGGGACAGCTGCCTGCTCCTGGACTGCAAAGAGCCAGTCTCCTCAAGATCTAGACTGGTGTTTTTGTTAATGGTAGTGGAGATGCTCCTGCAAGTTTGTTGAAGGCGGCACTGTAGGCTGTAGAGCAATAGTTAATAAGGAAAGCAACTTTTGCACAACAGAAGTATCAGCAGACGATTTCACTTACTCTAATTCTGTATAGACACCTGCTTTAACCACACAGCCTGTGAGCAGAAACAGTTGCCCCCGTTTAGCTTTTGAAATGCCACGCTTTCCCTGAGACAGCTACCTGCTCGTTGCAGTTGGCTGCCCGTTCCCACAGCTGACCCAAAGAGAGCTGTGCGCAGTGTCTTGAGCTGCACCTTCTCCAACCTCCTAAGGTGGAAATTGCTGTGCTGAATTGCATGTCCTGCATCTTGCTGAGTTTTGTTTGCTGAGTGGATGTTTTAGGACCTGCAGGGCTGTGTGTTTCCTTGCTCTCAGCTTGTGAGTTGAAAGCGAGTTCATCTGAAGACTATTGTAGTGCTTTGTGCAGCAGGTTTTAAGGCCAGGGTGGAGACTGTCAAAACGGAGTGTGTAAACCTGAGATTTAGAGGGTGAGCAAGTAAATCCCATTCATTTTTTTGTGTTTTAGAGTCTCAGAACAGAATTAGGATTAAGAGGTGAGCTCCTCAGTTATGTTTGCTGTCTGGCCATATTTGTTTCTACAGTGGTTGGTGAGAGAGATGCCTGCAGGATACCTGAAAGTGTTCCACTGCCAATATTTTAATAGTTATTATTTAATAACATATTTAAGAACAATATTATCTGGGATTTTTAAGACTTGACCTTGGTTTGGAGTTTCTCGATACCTGGAGAAGATATTGAATTCTAGATCTGTGCAGACTTGAAAGGGTCAGTGCCCTGATCAATAGCTGAGTTTACTAGTAAAGCTTTATAAAACTTCTAGGAATTTTTAGCTAATTCAGGTCAGACTCCCTCTGCTTATCAGCTGCCCAGAAATGTGAACAGTTTAAAACTGTGTGTCACAGCTCATCTAACCCTTTCATTCCCTTTGGTTTAGAATGTTACTTTAATTCATGGGCACAAGACAAGCTTTTAGAAGAGGTAACATTCAATGACTTAGTTTTGTGTTGAAATTAAGAGTTTTCCAGGAGTTGCAGCATAGCAGCAAGGTTGCTGCGAGTCTGAACTATCTGGGAAAAGAGTTAGTAGTTGCTCTTGTGCTTTTGGCAGCTCGTTCTTGGCTTGCTCCTGGAGTCATCCGAAGTCCATTGAAAATACAAAGCAGATGCTGTGACCAGAGGTGTGTCTGTGCTGCCTGTCCTCTGCATCCTGGAGTGCTGCCAGGCTTGATCTTTGCTTGCTCTCCAGTGGTGCCATGTCTGGCTACTCTGCATCCAAGATTTGCACCCTCCCCATTGTGTATGCTGTGGGCTTTGCAGGGGCGATGCTTTGATGGCCCTATTCATCCCTGTTGGAGACAGTGGTGCTCATCCTGTTGATAGAGTGAAGAACCCCATTCCCTGGTTGGGTGGCCTTCCTGGAAAGGAGATAATTCATGCTCTGCACCAGATCTGTCTTAAATTGAAGAACAGGATCTGGTAGCTTTAATGGTAAGAGCTGGGTTTTTACAGTGTCAGCTGTTTTCCATGCGGTTAATACCAGGACCACAAAACTCATTAGAATTGTGTGATGGGTTGAGGGGTTAAAATCCAGAGTAATATCTATGAAGTGCTCCAGCCTTACAAAGAAATGTCACTGCATTCTCCTTAACCACTCATAATTAGTAATTCCTGATTTGTCCTGGCTCTTCAGTGCAGTCTACTTGGAGGACAAGCTTGTGAACAGCGCTCGGCTTGCCTGGCTAGGGCCATTAAAAAAAGTGTGCTGTGTTTGACATTCTTCATTTTTAGAACTAGGTTTCCACATCTTGCTTTAACTGTTCTCATTAGCAATTTGCTGGGCTTCATTTTGGTGATGGGAGAGCATTTTGTGATCTCTGAAGCATTCTGTAATGCAGCAGTGTGCGGGAGTGACAGCACATAAACCAGAACTATATTAGTGCTTTCTAAGTGTATTTTTTTAAACTTTTTTTTTTTGTTCTTTTAAACTAATTCCTCTTGACAATTCCACTGAGTATATGTATTGCTACTAACATTTTCTTAAAATCAAATCTGGTACCTACAGTTTTTTACTGTTGCTTTTAAAGGTCTAATTTTTTTTTTTAGTAGACTGTTCATCCTGCTCTCTTGCCTTTTTTTTCCCCCATTTAATTGCTATAGTATTGCATTATGTTCTGCTTTCACTTTTTAATTGGCAATCATGTCATGTCCATGCTGGAAGAAGGGGAATTTCACTGTGGAATTGAAGGCAGAGATTTGGACCACTGTGTTTTCACTTAATGAGGAAAGTACTTCATAATTCTTTTTAAACTGTACCTGCTACCACAACAAATGGTGTCTGCTTAAGTGAAGCCGATCAGATCTATAATACACACTTCAACTCTCGATTTAAAGAATGATAAATGAGGGCATTGATGACAAGTAGTCAAGCCTTTGTGCCGTGGCACAGCTGAGGAGGAAGGTTGGCACTGGCATCCTGGGTGAGGAGTGCCACTGGGTGGTCAGAGGAGGCCTCAGTCTTCTGTCTCATGAGTGGGTGACTGAGAAAGATCTCGTCTTGGCTGGTGGACAGCTCTGTGCCCTTTTCTGTGCCCGTGAGCTTTGTGTGGCAAGCAAGTCAAGCTGGCATTAGCATTGCAGCAAAATGAGTATAATCAAGATGATTTTGAGGCTAGAAGTTTCTTTTCCCTGTGGGTTGGGATACCCCTGCTGCCCTTGTATTCCCTGCACATTAATGCCTAGATGCAGCTTTCATGTGTTTTCTCTGCACTGGGAGCTGGCTCATTGCAGAGCTGTACCTGAAACTGGGCAGCATAGCTGCTCTTGCCAACTTCTCGCCCTGGGTCCTGTTTAAACCACCCAGCCAGTTTTGTCAGCAAATGAACACTTCAGCTCTGCTGAGTTAGTGTATAAATAGCTTTTGATATAGGAGTTCAGCCTGTATAAATGTTGTAATGTCTCGTCTGTGATGGTTCCTGCACTTAGTATTTTAGGGTTCTTAGGACATAGCACAGACTACTATTGATCGCTTCTTATAGGTGCCTGTAGTTAGCATCAAACAGGGAAGTACAACTTCTGTTGTGGGCACTTATGAATCTCAGAGCATGGAAGGGAGGAGGGTGCAGTTTGGGCCTCTCGACATGGAGCTGCATCCTCAAGTCATCCCAACACTTGGCTCAGGGAGTTCAAAGCTGACACCTCAAGCCCTGCCATCAGTCAGCACCAGCATCATGCATCTGGAGCTGGTGGCGGGGGTAAGGAGGCATGAAGGAACAGCAAGGCAAGTTGCACTTCTGCATAATAGCAAAGAGTCTCATCCTGCCACCTGCCTAGGCATTGTCACTTGGAGGTCACATTGATGCAGATATGCTGCCCTCTATGCAGGGGGAGCGTGTGTCCCTCCTGCCACTTTACCCTTTTGAAATGCATGCTGCACAGTCCCAGAATTCAACTTAATCAGAGGCAGGAATGTTTGTACCAAGATTGGCTGATGTATTTATTTTATTCAGGATTAATTTATAAACTGTCTCTACCTGGAGAAGTTTGATTAGCATTAGAAATTCAACGTGTGGTGGATACTGAAGGAACTTGATCTTTTAAAAAGAAATAATAATTTAAAAAGTGTTAAAAAACTAAGCAGCTGGGAAATTGGAGGGAGAATTCAGATTTAAATTGCAAGCCTGCCTGTGGTCCTGGAGTTGGTAAGGTCATGTCCTGTGGAAAAAATGTAGCCCATTTGGGATTTGAATTTTTACATACTACAGTTATCTAAACCATGCTTAACACAGCATCTGGACAGGTCTTAATGGTTTAGAGGTGGTAACAGTAGAAGTGCGTTGTTTTGGTTGTGTGTTTTTTTTGTTTTTTTTTTTTTTTTTCTTAAAAACCCCATAAATTTAGTTGCTAAACTACAAGGTATTTCGTTCCCCAATGTGACTCATGGAAATAAAAGTGGAAGTCCCAACGAACATCTGTGACTGTGGTTTTTCATATCTATGATGCACAAGATTTTCAGCAAATGTTAGGACCTGACTGACGAAACAGTGCAGGTGTGAACACATCTGTCCTATAGGCCAGATGTGTGCTTAAGCATTGGTCAAGTTCCTCATGGCCATCCTGCAAACATTAGTAGAGCTGCTTCTTGCAAACTTCACTTCTATAAAGTTTGGAGCGCTGGGATTTTCTCCAAGGTCAAGTGGCTTAAGGGACAAAGGGAGATCTTTTCCTGAAGAGTGGTGTTTGGTGTTGATAAAGCTTATTATTGCAATTGATTTTAATTGCCTCCTTGGGGGCAAGGGATGTTTTTGGGGAATAAGGTGGTTTTATTTTTTTTTTTTTCTGGTGGTATTACTCCCAGAGGAGTACTGCTTCCTGAAGCTGCCTGATTTTGGAGTTACTGGGGAAAGTACTGCTCTGTTTTATTTTTCTTTTGTTTGCTTTCCCAGCTGTTTCCCACTACATGCTAAATGGGTCTTGTAACCTAAATGGATGCAGTTCATGGATGAAAGGAGCCAGGAAGAAGTGAGGAAATATTTCATGGTACAATAGAAGTGAATGATTTTGCTGATTGGTGGCCATCTGCTTGCTCTCTCAATCCTTTCCAGTTGACCGTAGCTTTGTTCTTCATGGGTTTCTCCTAGAGCCCATCACAGAGTTGTTGGAGAAGCACTTAAGGAGGGGGAAGACCTTCACTGCAAACCAATTCACAGGAGGTTACCCCCTTCTCTCAGAGCTTGCTTGTCTTGTACCAGGTTGCTGAAGCCACTCTTGCATCATCTGTCCTTATCCTGGAGCAAACGTTAATGGACCCAGCGTCACTGTTCTGCTGACGCAGGCAGAGGGTCCTTGAAAGCAGGCAGTGACAATGCAGACTTGGCATTTTCCACTAGTTCTGCTAATTAATTAAGGTCACATGTTTTAGCTATTAGTTTGGCCATTGCTTTTTCTCCATTAGGCAGGCAGTGAAATGCCAGGGAAGGGGAAGAGAGTTTCTCCCCTCCACTGAGCTCCACCGTGAATTCTGGGTGATGGTTGCAGGATGTTGTTGAGCCATGGGTAGGCCAGCCTGTTAATGGAGCAGTATCACTTCCTGCTCCAAATAGGAGAATTTGTTTCATGTGGCAGTAAAATATGTGAAATTCTGCATGCTGGAGTGTTAGCCTGATCTTTCTAAGGGTCTGCTATGGTTAAGTCTTGCTAGAGAGCAAGGTGTTACCAGCTAAACTTGCTAGGCATATGCCGACAATGCTGAGAAGCAGGCTTTGGTGTTTTTGAATAAGCAAACATTGCCCTGATTTTAAAAAAAACCAAACCAAAAATAAAATAAAATTTAAAAAAAAGTAAATGAAGACTTATTGTTGAAATCTGGAGGACATTCCAGCGCAGGGTACGTCACCTTCGCAGTTGTCTAGACAGGTTACCCGTGTCCCGGTTAAGCAACCTCATTATTTATTTATAGTTATTTATTATAATAAATGTGATTGCCTGCAGTAAGACACTAACTCCACTGAGTCGTATTTCAGATTTCACAGCTGTGTTGGTTGAATTTTCAGAATAAATAAAACATTTGCAGCTGCACATAGAGCAGCCTTTTTGATTCTCAAATGGTTCTGGTAGGTGCTGTTCCTGGGAGAGGTACAGGGGAGGAGATGCTCGGTTTTGGGGAGGAGAAGGTGACTTTCAAGCTTGCACACTGCCTGACCTTAGATGATGTCCTTGTGGGGTGCAGGAGCAGGTGGAGCTTGCTGTTATTGCTGACTTCAGCAGGGCTGGGATAGTACCTTGTGTGCTGGGGTTTGACCATTAAACAGCTTGAAAACATCCAGTTTGTATGCAAAGTAGGGGGTTTTTTAGACTTGGTGTATTATCGCACGGATCGTGTTCTCTGCTACAAGCTCACTGATTTTGGTAGAGTTACTTATGGTTTACCTCTTGTTCATCATAGCCACCAGCATTTGGTATGTGTTTTTCTTCCCATGAATTTTGTTGTGCAGCAGGAGCTTGCCAGCATCCTGATGTCCTCTGGTTCACTGCGAGAAACCAGAAGCTTGCATGTCTGACTTCTGTCCAAAGGGAATTTCTTTTTGACCAGTTACCCAAAATGTGGGGTCCTCTGAGCTGTTTGACCAAGAAGGTGAGAGAGGCAGTAAAGCTAGAGATGTCTGTGTGTTCTTCAACAAAGGAGAGAATTGACCAGAGGGCACAGTTTCCTTGCTCACCCTTTCTAATTAGCATTCAACCTAGAAATGGTCCTTGGTTTTTCTTCCCTCAGAGCCTCAGGTCTGCCTCTTCTGGCCTCTTTCAGAAGCTTTGCAAAGGTCCTCTGTGTGGGTTCCACTAAGTTTTGAGCATGTGCTACTTGCATGTGCCTGTCATCTGGTGGTTCTGTGATTGCTTCAGCTCCTTGGCTCTAGGTACAAGTAAGTTCCTTTCTTTATCTTAGTGAGGTATAGCCAGCACACCCATCTGTTGGGTGAGGTGAGACCAAGCTTTATGCAGAAGATAATCTTGTACACTGCGAAGGTAGTGGCAACAGTGGAAAGCTTATCTAATGGTATATTTTATATGTATTCTGAGTGGCAGGATTATGTATAGTCCATCTGTTTTGGTTAGGTTGACCTGATGGCAGCATATAGTCAGAATGGTTGAGCTTGGCTAGACGGATGTTTTCTTTCTTATAGAACTTAATTTTATTGAAGTGTGAAAGAACATTAAGCTTGGCATTGTATGAAATTACTTGAGGGAATTTAAGTTTGTTGTTCCCTGTAGCATTTGATAAAATACACAAAGGCTGGAAGGAATGAATGATTCACTTGTCGACTGTCAGCTGTGGTGGAAAAATGAGGTGAAGCTGGATTCGTGATTTGAAAATCTGTTCATCAGCACTGGAACTTGTCAAAACATAATTTCATCTTGTTAATTTTAGTGAGTTATCGACTCAAAAGTAAATCATAAAGATTGGTAGAAGGGAGCAAAATGGTATTTTACAGTGAGTATTTTTTTGTTATTTTGATTTTTTTTTTTAAAGGAAGATTTCATAAAACTTCCTGCTGTTATAAAGTTAGCATGCTCTCGTGTCAGTAGCACCTGCCTGACTGCAGAATTTGAGGTTTAATCATGCATCATCAAATTTTATTTTCAAATTTAGAGTTGAAACAGTCTTTCAGGCTTAAGGTAACCTGCTCACTTTTATTTCAGTGCACATAGTGGCAGATAATTATTGTGCATGCTGAATTTTATTCACTAATGTTAATAGGTTAATATTACAGCATCTGCAAGACTACAAATAGTAAGGGGTACTTCAAGTATGACTTAAAGGAATTTCAAGGAATTGTACGCAGTGAGGTAATGAGTGTCTTGTGGCAGAGACAAGGTAAATGACTTAATGAGTCCGGATCAGCTGATACTCAAACATAAAGCCTGTTCGAGCTTGTTAGCTAAACTCATCCATCAACCTAACTGCCTATTCTTCATGGATGTTAACCCAGTTGTACTAATGTTTTAAGGTAAGAAAAAAAACCCTACAAAAGTAGAAACGTTACATTTGAAAAGGGAATAATAAATGAGCCTTTTTGCTGTAATTAAGCAGACCTGTGGGTTGATTCAGACACTGCTGTTCACGTACAGTGGCTCATGTTCGATCACCGCTGGTGAATGTGGTTGACCAGTGGCATCCTCAGCAAGCTGTCAGCATGGGGACTTCCAAGTTTCTATGCCAGTGTGTGCATGCAGTAGATGGACTTCTAAGAGATGGGAAGAAATAGACTGGCTGAGGAAAAGTGCTTACGAGCCCTCTTGTATCATCACTGGCTTACGTGAGTTCACGTGTAGTAATGTATGAAAGTAGTGCAGTGTGTTAGGTCTGCAAATTACTCTGGGATCCTTGGGTTAAAAAGACTCTATTGCTGTGAATTGTCCTAAGTAGTTTTGCTGGAGCCCTAATGAAATAACAAAACTTGAGTGGTTTAAGCTGTTCTTGGGCAGCGCAGGGTGTGCTGTGCCCATCCTTACACAGTCTACAGAAACACTGCAGGGGAAAAAGCACGAAGATCCAGTTTTGTAAAAAGCAGTGGGATGTGTATAAAGTAGTGCTCATCTTCGAAACTGCCTTGTCTGGCACAGTCCCTCAGCAATGTGTATTTTTTCAAGTTGTCTCTTTTTTTTTTTTTTTTTTCCCCTACTGTTAAAAATCAGTACAGTCTTGAGATCCACTGGTTCTTCCTGCTGCTTTTGGAAGAGTACACCATGGAGGTGCTCTGAGGTGTGTGATGGTCCCACCTCCAAAGACATGTCGGTTGGCACAGGAGGGCCCAGGGCAACCACATCTGTTGGCACCATCAGCAGAGACCTGAAGGGGCTGGAGGCTGAAGATTCTTGTAGACACTTCAAAACACTCTTATAAGTATTTTTGTGTAAAGAAAGGATCCGCTTTCCATATTCTTCCCTTTAACTTTATGGAGGAGCTTTCTGTGGGGGAAAAAGCCCAGAGGTTGATTGGTTTGCTTGGCTTGTGGATGCTGTGGGCAGCTTGGAGGTGGTAATCAACTAACTCTTCACAGCAGGACTGGGGTGGTGGCAGTTAGAAAAGGGTGGGAAGGGCCCTGGTTTGGTAGAGAAGCAGGGATGGAGGCGTATATGGATGGAGGCACAGCTGAAGTTGCAGTCTAGGAGAAGGACTTTCCTCCTCAGCCGAGTGGCTATCAGCAGGGCAAGATGCCTTTGTGAAGGTCAAAGAAAGTGCTGTAATAGAGTTGTGAGATGAGCAGTCCCTGGGTAGGAGCTGCTGTGTGTGGCTGGGTAGAAAAAGCTGTTCTTTAAATCTTATGCAGAAAGAATCAGCAAACCTTAGGTACAGAATGGCTGTGTGGATCTCAAGTGGTTTGTTAAAAGCATGTTCGATGAGTGTAGAGATGAAGGGAAGAGAGACAAGTGCATCCAAGCCTGGGAGAGAAAAACCTGTGTGCAGTCTGAGGGCAGTGAGCTGGTGGGGAGCAGGAGGGTGAGCAGAGGAGGGCTGGGGGTCGCAGATGTGTGGCCTTACTGTTCTGGGTGCAGCACTGCTCCTCAGTGCTTTGCATTTCTGGGGATGGACCTAGAGAACTAATGTGCTCTGTTGCCAAAAGGGACAAAAATCCAAACACTTCTTTGCTGTTGAGGATGCAGGGTGCTTGTACAAAAAGCTGGAAGAAAGGCAAACGTTAAACAATTAGAATAATTTGACTCATTGTCAGTCTTCTGCTTGCTCTGTCCCACTGATTTGCTGAGTTTTAGTAGGGCTTAATAAGAAAGGAAGAAGAAGATACTGTAATCAATTTGCTTTGCGGTTATTTTGGAGCTAATTTCTGGTGGCTGTGGCTGCAGCTGGAGTGGGCGGGCATTAGGAGAAGGAGCCTTTAGCAGAGAGATGCTCCCTGGAAAAGCAAATCAACCTCCCTGGTTGTAACCAGCTTTTCCTCCCTGCATCCTGCTTTCAACCTCCAGTTGAACTTTGCTTATTTTAAAGAGGCAGTGGCTTCTAGAAGGACTTGATGGTGTGTTTGCGAAACCACTTTATGTTGGGTGTTTCTGCTGTTTCCTTTACCAGTGCTATTGAGACTGAGCTTTTCTGTGGTGTTTTATCTCAAATTCTGCACAGAAGTTGTAGGAGCAGGGAAAATTGTTCACCGCTCTCCTCTTAGTTTACGCAGTAACATATCCATGAAATCAGTACTTGAATATATATAATCTGTCAAAGAAATATTCTGGAGTTGAAGGTGAAGAGCTGCAGTAGTAATTTGAGGAGATGCATTTCTTCTTTCTTCTGCATCTTTTTGTTTTGCTAATATTAAGATCAATAGTGAATAAGTGCTGTTTTGAAAAAATTGACATTTAGTTGACCAGAAACAGTAAACAACAGACAGCAACTGAAACAGTCCTGACATGGCTGAGCGGAGGAAGGTGATCATTCATCACTCTCTCAGTTTGTTAGAAAGATAATGTTTGAGGAAATGAAAGCATGGTGCAGAAGTGCTCAGGGCTTCTTTCCCTGGACCATGCATATGCTCACTCTTTACTTGCAATTATTCTGCTGTTATATATGTTGCTTCTAGCAAGCACATGAAAATCTAGTATCAGGCTCCACCCGTGCCTCCTTTGTTTATAAACAGCTTTTCTTTTGCATTACAGTGATAGAGTATGATACAGAGACATGATACACTGTTCCAGTATAAGGTGCCAAAACCGAAGGGGAAACATTTTATGTGATTAAACAACTGAGAAGCTCTGACAGATGTTTGCCTGACAATTTGCAGGAAAAGCAGCACTGCTTAGATCTGGTTAGTGCTCTGCGTGTGCTTGTGCCCCAAATTCAGGGGGAGGTGTTAAATAGTGGCTGTCTCACAGACTTCTAGGACCCCTTCCTATTCCCGTGGGCTTTGTGTTGTGCATTTTGCAGTAGCTCTGAGTGCAGTTGGCTTGGACTCTGGTCTTGGTACTGGGCTAGCTGGAAAATCCTTCCGCATCTTTGTCCCAGTTGCTTTCTCCCTTGTCCAGTCTTCCTTTTCTAGGGACTTCCTTTTTCTTAACATCTTCACTTTTGGGGTTTTTTGGCTCATGGCACTGTGTCTCTTACGTGTACTTTAAGAAGTTATTACTGGTTTTGTAAAGGCTTTTAACGTAAATCTTGCTAAAATAAAATCATGGTGAAGGTGCTGGTTCTGACCTCTTGGCCCTGGCTGAATATCTTCTCTGCTTTCATTCCCAACCAGGTGATTTTGTGCTTTAAGGACAGTTAATGTTGGGGCTTTGACTATATTTGAGTATTAAAATAGCTTTAATTTGAGGTTTGAATTCAGAATAATATGCTTTGGCTTTTGAAAAGTTGCAGTTTATTTTTTTTCTTACGTAGGTGGCAGAAAATATGTTGAAGTTGTATTTGGAGAAGAAATAAAAATGAATTCGGACATGTCCAAGCTAGGCTGAATTTTTGTCTGTTTGTTTTCCTCAGATTAGTAGAGCAGGATGGACCTTTGTGTGATGCATAATCAAGTTGAAAACTTGCTTTGAGTCAAACTGCAAAAGTGTAATCCCCTTCAGGGTTTATGGTATGTTTTGCTTATAGCCTCCATGTGCCTATCTGAGGATTCAATGAATGCTTTAACCCTGCTGCTATCTATAGCACTTTGGAAAGCATTCATTCATAGAAATGGCTTGTAACAACAGCTTTGCAAAGACCTGAAGGAAAGCAAGGGTGCCTGGGAGAGCAAGGAACATCACTGATTGCCTGGGAAAACATTGTGATTCTGGCAACTGCAGTGATGAGAACGGACACCTACCTTGTGTGCTGGGAGTACTAGAACTCATTTGGGATTGAGTTCACCCCAAAAAGGAAGAGCGGGGTGAATTAATACAAGAACAGCTGTGAGCTACAGAAGATGTAATGCTCCTAGAGCCAGCCTGGGCAGCTTTTACTCACTGACTTTGCCCCCTTATATTGTGCAGATTTGGAAATAGGGTGAGTTTAGAATGAAAATACCCAAGAATTACATCCTACAATTGAGTGGGATAATACATATTTTCCCTCCCCACAACCCGTGCAGCTCTCTCCTGGGCAGTCTGAGCAGTATTAGTTCTCCATAGACTCCCACTGTGTCCTTCTGTCAAGCCACCTCCTCAGCTTATTACATGCCCTAGCATGAGTCAGTGCACCAATAAAAGAAGAAGAAAGAGTGTATGTGTCATCCTTTAGTCTGCCAGCTCCCTGAACCTGGTTTTTACTACAGGAGCACTAAGGTGAAGTCTTATGCCGGTGAGTGCCAGGAATGCTGCTGTCCGGGAGGCAGAGCTGTTCTCTCGTGGCCCTGTTAAGTTGCCAGCTGCATTGATACTGCAAAGTTAAATCCTTGTGATAGTGTCTGTGCATCTGCTGGGGCAGACTAAAGACCTGTCCAGCCCTGACAGCAGATGCTTGAGAACAAGTATGAAAAAATAATCTGGATCTTTTCCCTTCTACATTTGACAGAAGTCAGCAACCCAGTGTAAGATGTAAGGCACACTGCTAAACAGCATTTTTATATGTGTTTAATGGCAAGAGTTGTCTGATTCTCAACAGTGGGACTCAATATACTGTAGCAATGAACGGCAAGATCACAAGTGTGTGTTTGCCTTCCTAGGCCAGCTCTCTGCTCCTGAACAGCTGGTTGTGTTGGAGTAAGCCAATTGTGGTTCGCCATTAAATCTTAATTAGGTAACAACCAGTAATGGGTTACATTATATCTATTTAGTCTCATTTGCATGGGGTGGAAGGTAGTTTGAGGACTTAACTTGTTGGTCAGGGTTAGGAGGATTAGAGGTGGCTCTGCAAAGGTGTGGGCAGGATGGTGGGTGAGCTGGGAAGGTGGGACGACGTGTGCCATAGCATTGCTGATGCTGTAAACATTTCGTATAAAGGAAATTCCCTCTTTATCCTGCCGTGCTTATGTTAAGGGAAGCTTATTAGTTCCTTTTGATTCGTTTGTGGGAGAATGCTAAAATATTGCTTTATTCTGCAGAGGCAGTTGGTGAACAGGGTGGAGAGATAGCATAAAGGCTAAATAAGTGTAAAAGATTAAAGTGTTTCTAATTTATGGCACAGCGCTCACAGGGGAATGTGCTCATGAAGACCTGCAGCATCTTTTCCTACTGAATGAACGGATTAATGATGGTAAATTCTGCCGTGCTAGGGACGTGTGTGAGGTCACTCCTTGTGGTTGGCCGTAGGAAATACTTCAGCTGGAAAAAGCCACCATTTCCTTGCGGCTGCTTTGGATTCTGCTTTTACAGTCGAAAGCGCAGACTTTTTCTGGGGTAGTTTTGGAAAATATTTAATTAAGCGGCTCTAATGAGGGGCCATTATAACTGCAAACAGAATTATTGTTATCATCATTTCAGCTGTTAACATTTTAAGGGCAGTTGTTCACAAACTGTTCAGTAATTAGGGCCCAATTCACTGTGGAAAAATTGTAGTTGGGCTGCTGCTGCAGCAAGGGTAACGTGGAAAGGAGAATTTGAAAAGAAGCTGTCCTTCCCAGGGCGTGCAGACGTGCCATGGACACGTAGACCCATCTCTTCTCTGTCGTGTAGTCTCTCTTTGGTGCGGGCAACAAAGGTTTAGATCATAGAAGCGGCGTGGGTTGCTTTGGCATCTGGGTGATGGGTTTATTCACCATCAGGAGTACCGCGAGGTTATTTCATGGTCCTTCTTTAGGTGCGCGGAGCAGAGGCAGAGGTTTGGGACAGAACTGTGGAAACTTGTACTGCTGGCACAGCTGTGCTAATGATCAGAGTCTACAGAAATTCTGCGAACATAGCGGTATCATTATATTAATGGCCAAGAGAGCCTCTTAACCTCCTAGGAAATTAAACAGTACAAGGAGGGGAAAAGCGCAAATTACCTTTCTGTTCTCAGTAAGAAGCAGCACCTTACACAGCTTGATGCAAATTGTTTCTAGTTAAGGAATGTCTTAAATGCAGCTCTGCA
Organism: Megaceryle maxima; assembly: GCA_024605025.1. Taxonomy (NCBI): domain Eukaryota; kingdom Metazoa; phylum Chordata; class Aves; order Coraciiformes; family Cerylidae; genus Megaceryle; species Megaceryle maxima. The sequence continues at coordinate 24,418 of JANHGN010024731.1, forward strand.
GGGTAGCTCTGCTGTACCTATACTTAGAGCTGCAACTATAGATAGCATAAAATTTATTTAAGTGCTAATAAAGTGAAGTTTGGTGTATCCTTTGACTTATTCTAGAGTTACCCTATCTGAATTGTTTAGTGGCTTTGTGCACCTCATGTTCAAGCACCTTCATACTGCTTCGCCTGGGCAAGTTAACATGGGACTCTGTCAATGTCTGGCTGAGCAAGCACTTTGCTTCCTCAGCCTGGTTTGGGATGGTCCTGCAGAAGCTGTGCTGATTGTACCAGCCCTCCTGCTGCACCTAGACCTGGCCAGCTGGCAAATTGCAGCAGGAGCACAGGCTCTGCTTCTTTACAGAACCATCTCTTGTACTAAAGTAACTTGGTGTAAATCTCATGCTGAGAAACCCCAGATCTTGTGTTTTTTGCTTTCTGGATTAAAGCACAGGCTGCAATTCTTGATCAGTAAATCCATTTTCTAAGGCAGGGAGGTGGTGAATGTATAGTGCTGGGCATGCAGAGAGGGCAGGTTAAGAGCATTAGCTCAAGAATGGGGCTTGGTGGCGGTACAGAAGGAGCTCTGGAAAATGTTTGGTGCCGCATCTAAGACCTGAGACTTTCTGAACTGTCTTGTATTTTTTTTCTCCTCTTCAGTGTTCTCTCCTGAGAGCAGATACATAACTTCTGTGGAATCTAAGCAAGGCCTTTTCCAGTTAGCAGTGATTTGATCTTGGCAGGGGACATGGTAGGAAGTCACTAGTGGTCTCAGAAGAGGTGCTGCCCAATGGCCGTGGGAGATCATGTTGACCCTATCCAGTGACTTTGTGGGAACATGTGACATGTCATTACAGGACTATCCCTTGGAAAGCAGGTCTAGAGGTTAGGGTCATCAGCCCTAGATGGGTTTCTAGCTTGCCAGCTGGCTTCCTGCAGAACTGCTTTCCCACTTTACAGGTAGGAACCACGCATAAAATGGGAATCTGTTTTGGCACCATGTTGCAGCTGTGGGAGAGCTGGGTAGTGAAGTACTGTGTAGTTTTGGTCTGAGAAATGCGCGTTTTCCAAGGGATGGGGAAGACCTCTTATGCCATGAACAGTAGCCTGTGGTGAACCTTGGTCTACTGCAGAGGGAGACTTAATGATGTTTTCAGAGACCAGTGAGCCAGCCAAGGAGTGTGGTTGCTCCAGGATATCTTCTCTCAGGTATGGAGGAAGCCAGTACTGCCCCCAGGACGTCTTCCCTTGGGTACAGAGAAAGCCAGTACTGCTCTGCTTCCTTGCAGGCTTGTTACTGGAGCTAATGCAGAAGCTGATCTGACAGTGAGCTGAAAAACCTGTTTCAGTTAGCATTTCCAGTCTAGGGAATAGCTGTCGATACTCTGGAGCTGAAATCTTGTTCCTTTGCCTGCAGGATAGAGTCAGGACAGGCTGAGCAGCATCCTAGTGAGCACTGCCTCTCCATCTTACAGGCAATCAGCTCCTTGGGGGTCCTGGGAGCAAAGGGTGGTCTGAAGGCACTTCTGGGAGGATTTGAACTTCAGCTCCTCAAGAAAACACCAGTGACTCATGATAAATCATATACATGCTCTCTGCTTCAGTTTCTCCCTCTTTTCCATGGAAAGACCTCCTGCTTTTGTCTTTAAGATGCAAGCAGATCTGCAATGCCTTGGAGTGGGGAGCAGGGTGGTGCCCTTGCAGATTCCCAGGTCCCTCACAGGATTGTTGTGAGCCAGGCACAACCGTCTCCTGTGAGAGCTCCTCTCTTGCCGTACTGCGAGGAATAAGCAGAGACTTCCAGCACTGGAGATGCTGATGCTCGTTTCCATACCCACCCTAAGCAGTGTGCTAGCAAAGGAATTTATGATAATGAAAATATTTTTTGTGCAAAGTGCAGTAACACAGAGCAATAAAACCCTGTAATTGCAGCAGGAATATTCCACATTAAACCAAACTATCAATTATAGTTTGCATAGAGGTTTGCTAGACTAAAAAGGTGGTGCTTTCATGTGAAAAAATATTCATTATCATCTTTCAAACACACCTTAATTGCCAACATCAAAGTTATTAATTAAGCAATACATCTTGCAAAACTGGATTGGCTCATCCAGTGCATGTGGAGTGTGGTAGGAAGAGTACAGGAGAGCACATGAGCCTTCTGGATCCTTGCAAGGAAGAGCTGTTAAGGTGAATCTGTTCCTCTCTATAAAGGCTATACTCAGAGGAATTTATGAGAAATGTTACGTTTTAGGGTGCAGCGTACTTGCTTTGGCAGCAAAACTGTAACAGAAACAGTGACAAATTTTCAGCTCCTCCTTTCACTTAGGTTCCCTGCTCAACAAACACTGCCTGCACAGTCCAGTGCTGCAGCCAGCTCTGGGGGTGGCAAGGCTCTGCAGCAGGCATCACTGGGGCTTAGACCCAGGTACCCCAAAAGGTTATTTGGAAGCATCCATAACAAGACTAGTTGGAGCAAAAAAAGGCAAGGAAGAAATCTGAGTTTTGTTTTTCTTCTCTGTTCCCAGTTGTGCCTATGCTGCTGGTTTCCAGTTGCTTCTAGTGATGTTACGAAAAGCACAAGTTAGAAGTATCCTTCTTGAGCACCTTATTCCTCCATATTTGAAGCATTTGTGTTTCCATGCTAGCAGAGGTCTCTTGTCTTGGATAAAATTCAATTTTAGGACTGCAGGTTGAGACCTGGAAAGTTAATTTCTTCAGCATCTGGTAAAACTCTGTTACTGCTCAAAAATGTCTTTTCTGTGTAATGTGATTGCACTAATCATGTAAGATGCCGACCAAAGAGAATCTCAGATCAGCTTTGGTGTGTATCAGATGCTTGTTTGTTTTGTTGTTTTATTTCTCTTTTCCTTTAAATCTCCTGTGTTATATCACCCAGGAACTCCTCAAAATTAACAGTGGGAAAGCTGTGACAGTGAATGGTCCTCATGCTTACAGGCAAGACTTCAGATTACAGCTGGGTCAGTGGGTATCCAGCTCTCACTGTGCCAACTGGACCTGCCCCTCAAGGCACCTCCATGGGTAGAAACTCTCCTCACTCTATGTGGAGGTGCTTAAAGCCCTTTTTATGATTGACCCTAATTTAGTTACAGGAGTGAACTTGCCATGATAATGATGAATATCTTTTTTTTTACCTCTGTATGATTTTAGAGAATGATTTTATCTTTTCTCACTAGCTCTGAGGAAGATATACCTCTAAAGTATTTGTCTCATCAATTTGCAAAGACATCTTTATTGCCCTTGGTGGATCATAAAGGCTGGTTTCCAAGAGGGATGTTTACTGTAAAAGCTAATGAAGACATCACTGCTTTCAGTGACATCTTGTAGCTTGTTCTCCAGAAAGAGTGATTGACTCCTTGTAGCTCTGTTTTAACTTCTGCTGGGTGTATATTTTCTGTCTTTTTTTTTTTTTTTTTTTTTTTTAATCAGGTTGTTAAAGGTGGAGTTGAGTGATCAGACAAAGATTGTTGGCTACACTGCAGGAGGCAGGAAGGATGGCTGGGCACTCTGTTTACTTTCCAGGTTTTCTTTGAATAAGAAAGCGCTATTGTGTGTGTCACTTAGAATACACATTCAATAATTAAACCTTTTTTTTTAAGATTTTTCTCTCCCTCATTTTGGTGCAAGTAGGAAGAGTGTTCCCAATTACACTTTTATGACTATAGATTTTCTACTTTGCATTCTCAAGAGCATGGCGACATGATTAATGTAAAAGATTGTCAAACAGCATTAATCACTGTTGATTTCTTATCGATTTCTGCCCTCTCCTTTTCCCAAAGAGCTAGTGTGCTTGCACTGGCTGGTCAACTTCTGTGCAGTGAATAAAATCTTACACCTTTGTTGGTGCTCTCTTGCCCTGTGGTTTGAAGGAGTCTGGTGAGGAGCCAGGGAACGGCTCATCTGGGATTATTGGGAAGCTTTAGTCACTGCAGAGAGAAATAACGGGAGGAGAAGATAAGTGTATTTCATTTGATGCCATTGCTTCGCTGTTACATGTGCTAAACTATGCACACAAGACAAGTGGTTTTACATCTAATGTATATTTTCAGCCAGGGTGGCCTTTGCGAGACATAAATGACATAAGGTGAACAAACTGCTTATTAAGGTAAGACAATGAAGGCCCAATTTTAAAAGGTTAAGATGTACTAGAAAGTATCAGTGCATCCTCCAAGTCATTAATGCTATACAGAATGCACAGCGTGTGGTATTTTGAAAGGCCACTGTAACCTTTTCAAGCATGAAGCATGCTAAAAGGAATCTATTTCCTTACTGCCTTGAAAAAGGGAAATCAGTCTTAAAAGCCTTAGTTTTTATTTGTTTAAAAAGAAACCTTTCCTTTGAGTGTAAAAAGAGAGGGAAGATCCTTAAAGCAAAGTGAGCAGTGAGCTGCCTGTTAAAAGGGAGCAACCTCAGAAGTCTGTAAGCAATGTCAGATGCAAAATTTTCTTTTTCAAAGAGCAAAATATTCTTGCTGCTGTACTTTCTTCTCCAGATCCTTAGCTGAATTTTAAGCTTTACACAAGCTTGTTTTTGTCTCTTTTTCAAAGCAGCAAGACACAGCAGGTGGACGAGTGCGGTGGTGTGGGGTCTCTGTCCATCTGCATGCAGTGTTTGCGGTGGGGGGAGGAGGTGAGGAGGCTGTAGAGTGGAAGAGGAAGGGGCAGCTTCATCCTGCCTGTGTGTGAATGATGTCCTGGGCTGCAGGGCCTGAAGTATTCTAACAGCAGTTACAGATGAATGCGTTTCTAAGTCTCGTGCTCGGTTTGGGGAAAATAAAATAAATAAAAAATAAATCCAACAGACAAGTTTTCAGGCAAACAAGCTACAAAAATCTGTAGTCTGTAAAGCTTATATATTCTGGAAAGCTTGTCTGGTATTTTGAGTTAGATTGTTTGGTCTTATCTAAAGGACGACAGCTCCCTACAGAGCAAATCTTGCAGTTGGGCAGCAGCACCATTGCTCTACGCTTCAAAATGTGTGGCCTGAGACACATGTACCTGCCAGCACCTGAGAGCAGGTTCCTTCTGCCCCACAGATGCTGCAGCCCTGTGCCCATCATGTAGGTGTTTGGAGGGCAGCAGTAGTTCCCCCACAGACAGCAAGTGACTGACCCACTGTTCCACTTCAGATCCATTAAGGTGCGTTGGGCCAGAGCATGCTTTCAGTCCAGTCGTGCCTTGTCTTGCTTGCATGGTGCAGCTTGAGGACTGTTTTGGTTTTTTTAAATATTGTTCCCCTGCCTGCTTTGCACTTGCTTTTGCATTTTTGACAGAAGGTTGTGAAGAGTTAACAAGCTTCCTCAGACTTGCCTTTTAAGGTGGCTGTTAGATGGCAATACTGAGTTGAAGCAGCTGGGTGTTGCAGCAGGTGTCTTGCTTAGGTTACTGAGTAGGTCTTCATGAAACAAATTAACCAGTTGCAAGTTTTGGCTGAAGCCCACTGGGAGCTAGGAAGATAGCAGACCATCTTGCCATAAGTTAAATACGAACACTATGAAGGAACAAAGTAAGTGCTACTTGTAGTCTTGTCCTTGGCTTCTGCTGGCTAAAAGGCTTCTTCAAGTGCGTGCTACAGCTCCAACTTCACTTAGCTGTAGCTAAGCTCCTGATTGTGAGATGCTTTTTCCTCCTGACTATTCAACCTTCAACTCCTGCAGTGTCAGTGGAATTAAAGACCATAAAGAGCAGGGTTTTACAGTTAGTGCTGCTGCTTTTGCTTGTGAATCCTGAAAGCTGGTCTGGAAAGCAGAGATTTTGTGTGTGGAGGGAAAAGATGAATAAAAATCTTCTATCCCCTCTTAAACACAGAGTCCTTATGTTTAGATAATCTCATTCAGTGCGTGTCTAAAGACTGAGTGAATGATGTGCAGTGTACTGGGGTTTTCAGTACACATGGCATGGAAGTGGGCTTTTTTACTTATGTGAGGGAACAGGGAAGATTTTAGTCCATCTGGGATTTCTTCAGGTTGTGTGGACTGGCAAGCGGGCAGTTGTCGCCTGTGTGTCTCCTTTCAGATGTTACAGCTTTATCACCCACATCTAGTTCTCATTTTCCTGAAAACCAATGGTAATTTCAGTGACCTATTTGGGACC